>JAQQAE010017614.1:0-11418 GCA_029823295.1 Pseudamia nigra
GTGGGTCCAGAACGGATTAATTGATTTTACATGTATTTTTATGGAAAAAGTCACATTGGATAACAACTGATTCGGATAAAGGCCGTGACGCCGGAACAGATTATCGTCGTTATCTGAGGCACCACTGTATATTCTTAACAACTACAGTCCTTAATTATTATGCTTTCTTACAATCTTTCAACTTATCAAAGCATGCAACAAAATATAAATTATTGATGCTGAAAATATAGAGAGGAAATAGCCTCAAGTTTTTGCAAAATAAATCTTCTTCTCCTTTCGGCTGCTCCCCTCATGGGTCGCCACAGTGAAATACCAATGATTCACATGTTTGATCTGGCATAGGTTTTTTATGTCGGATGCCCTTCCTGACACAACCCTCACCACAAGGGACAAATTAGCAGATTTATGCATGTTAAACGGCAGGCTTAAAATCTGATGTAATGCCTGTGATCAAAGAAAACACAGCAAAAAAATTTTATGACGCAAAAGAACAAACTGATGTTACTAACAGTAGTGCATATCAACAATGAAATAGTCTATGTAATGAAAACATTTTGAATAAATAAGAGCTGTAAAAGTACAGAAGTACAAGTACTGAGGTGAAAATGTGAATGATGGCTATAGAAAAATATTGCCCTAAAGATTTAGGGTGAAAGAGAATAATGTCAACTGATGTTTTTCTACATTTACACTATCTGCTTTATACAGCCCTAGTGCACAGCGTGAGTAATTCTCCACAGGGGTAAATATATTTTTCAAGGGAGCATTTCTCCGCTGTACCCAGTGAGCAGTCTTGCTGCTGGTGGTTGGGTGTGCTATTCAGTACAACTTGTACAGCAAGTGTTCTTTTCCCACAAGAGCCACAGTGGGTGGAGGCTGGTCACATTCTTTTGTTAGCATTAACAATGACAGCTTAAAACTCTGATATCGGATCCTTCCAGTCTCCTCATTTCCTACCTGTTTCTTCTGTTTCCATTTTGGAACAGTATATGCCCATTCAGACACAGCAGAACATGGGAAGACAGGTGTATCCTTTTTTACTGCTTCCCACCGTCAGGAACACTGTGGCACTACAAGCACAAAAAGTGATGCTTAGGTTTCACATGACAGCGAAAGTTCATTGTCTCTGGTTTCAACATGCATATGCAATATTAAGGGGAATATTTAAGGACAAAGAACCTCGGGCTGCTTTTCTGTAGCATAATTAAAAGTCAAAGCAAAAAAAAAAAAAAACATGGTTTAACCAAGTCACCCTCCATTACTGATTTTTAATAGTTTAATGAAATTATTGAGCTGAATTAATTTGAATTAGGCTATTTTCCATCACTGAACCCCATATTAATACATTTTCTAATTCCCACTCCTATTCCAGCAAAATTTGACTGAATTAATTATCCATTCTGAGACCAGCCTGCCTGGTGGTCAGATTACAGAGGACCACATCGTAACTTCAAATGATGACACCATTATCCATCATTACAGATAATTGAATGCAACATAGCTAGTTCCAGTGTGATGTGGATCCTGAAGGTTGACAGGCCAACCTAAATGGAGATTAATGCTGACAAAGGGACCTGCCTCCTGCCACACCCCAGCCATCTGCAGCCCAGTGTACCAACAGAGTCCACCAGCAACCTGATTGGGCCCCTACATCCTCTGGAGAGCAAGCTGTCAAGTGATCTGTCTGCATGAAATGACCCTTTCCGCTTTATTCCCCACAACCACCCACCCTCTAGCCTTGTTCATATCCCTACCCTGTGCGTATGTGTTGGCTCCGATGCCTGTAATTTCACCAATCCACATTTGTGCCTGTCTTCTCACTTGCTCCAAAGAAGTGGGAAAAGCAAGAAAAGCAGTGAAAATTCCAGACGTTATTACAGTGCTGCATGCATGGCTCCAGCAATACTTCCCTTTCATCTTTGTTTCCTCCTCTACTGACAGATGGTAGTTATCAGACAGTATGGAAATACTGCGGTTAAGATACTTTTCACTGATTTTTTTTCCCCTTTGGTATTTATGACCTGATGATCATCATGAGAGCATTGCGGTCTCAAACAGAGGACCATTCTGCCAGCGTTGTGAGACTCAAGACACTAACGTTTGCCACATGGGAATGACGCACTATCTCCAAACACTGTTCAGGAAGCTGGATTGTGCTCTGTATGCTTGAATGTACACTAACACACCAAGCACTCAAATGTGATTATGCATGTTACTTACATTTTAAGATTCTCATTTAACAACTGTGTTACAGTCAATGAAGCCGTCCATTATTTAACAGCCATGATTTAGGTCCTTCACTGATGCTGATGTCTTCACTTCCCATTAGCAATTCATAACCCACAGGTGTGAAACAGGAAGGATCAACACATTTCCATATTTTCAGTGGTAAAAACGTTTGGGCACCCCTGACAATTTCTATTATTTTAATTTATACATCAGTAGGTGTTTGGATCAGCAATTTCATTTTGATCTATCAAATATCTGATGGACACAGTAATATTTCAGCATTGAAATGGGGTTTATTTGATGAACAGAAAATATGCAATATGCATCAAAACAAAATTAGACAAGTGCATGAATTTGGACACACTTGTCATTTTGTTGATTTGAAATCCTGTACCTGGGCACCCCAACAGAAAAATCACATCAGTATTTAGTAGCTTACTTTGTCAAAAATAACAGCCTCTAGGCACTTCCTATTGCCTCTGATGAGTGTCTGGATTCAGGATGAAGGCATTTTGGACCATTCCTCCTTGCAAAACATCTCCAGTTCAGTTAGGTTTGTTGGGAGTCGAGCATGGACAGCCCGCTTCAAATATCCCCCAGATTTTCAATGTTATTCAGGTCTGGGGACTGAGATGACCATTCCAGAACATACTTGTTCCTCTGCATGAATGCTTGAGTAGATTTTGAGCTGTGTTTTGGGTCTTTGTCTTGTTGAAATATCCCAGGCATAACATCAACTTTGTGACTGATTCTTGAACATTACTCTGAAGAATCTGCTGATGTTGAGTGAAATCCATGTGACCCTCAACTTTAACATGATTCCCAGTATCGGCATTGGCCACACAGCCCCACAGCATGATGGAACCTCCACCAAATTTTACTGTGGGTAGCAAGTGTTTTTCTTGGAATACTGTGTTCTTTTTCCACCATACATATCACCCCTTGTTATGACCAAATAACTCAATTTTTGTTTCATCAGTCCACAGCACCCTATTCCAGAGTGATGTTGGCTTGTCTAAATGTGCTTTTGCATACCTCAAGTGGCCCTGTTTATGGTGCGTGTGCTGAAAAGTCTTCTTCCGCATCACTCCCCCATACAGCTTTTCCTCATGCAGAGTGCGCTGAATTGTTGAACGATGCACAGTGACACTGTCTGCAGCAAGATGATGTTGTAGGTCTTTGGAGGTGGTCTGTTGGTTGTCTTTTATCGTTCTCACCATCCTTTGCCTTTGCCTTTTTCTTGATCTGCCACTTCTGGTCTTAACAAGAATTGTGCCTATGGTCTTCCATTTCTTCACTATGTTCCTCACAGTGGACAGTGACAGCTGAAATCTCTGTGATAGGTTTTTATAGCCTTCCCCAAAAGAATAATGTTGAACAATCTTTGTTTTCAGATCATTTGAGAGTTGTTTGGATGCCCCCATGTTGCCACTCTTCAGAGGAGAGTCAAAGAGAAGAACAACTTGTAGTTGGCTACTTTATTTACCTTTTCTTATGATTGGATGCACCTATCTGTCAAGCTCAAGGCTTAACAAGTTGACCAAACCAATTTTATGTTCCAACTAATGAGTGCTAAGGTACAGGATTTCAAATCAACAAAATGACAAGGGTGTCCAAATTCATGCACTTGTCTAATTTTGTTTTGATGCATCTTGCACATTTTCTGTTCGTCCAATAAACCTCATTTCACTGCTGAAATATTACTGTGTCCATCAGATATTTGATAGCTCAAAATGAAATTGCTGATGCAAACACCTACCGACGTATAAATGAAAATAATAGAAATTGTCAGGGGTGCCTAAACTTTTTTCATACCACTGTATTAGGTTGAAAAAAGGATATATGTTTAGAATTTCTTAAAACTACATAATGGATATACCGTAACTGCAGTTTGTGGAGCACCTAGTCAGTTAATGTGATGCAAGTTATTTGTGCAAGTCTATTTTAAGGTAATTATCTCCCCTAAGGAGGTTACGTTTGTTTGTTTGTTCACAACGTAACTTGAAAAAGTTAGGGATGGATTTGGATGAAATTTTCAGGATTTGTGAGTAATGATACAAGGACTAATGGATTAGATTCTGGGTGTGATCTGGCTCATTGTCTGGATCCATAAGATTTTTAAAGGATTCTTCACCATTGTGAGATAGGGTCAACAGTTGTTCTTGTAGTGCCACAAATAACACCCAGAAAATGTTGCCAAAAAGCATAGGATAACACCATAATAGATTCTGTCAAGCCACAAATTATGATCCACATATGGGCAATATTCAAGAAACAACGATCCCAGAATGCTTATACTTACAGGGGTTGAGGAATAGCTACTGTATGGTAGTAGCTAAAGCTATAGACATGCAACTGACACCAAATTGTAGCGGAAAGTCTGCTGATTCAGTAATGTGTCCACGGATTTGACATGTCTTCAACATTTACAGAGCTAGATCCAGAATAAAACCACCATGATAGAAATATTATTATTGAATAACTTTTGAACTAATAATCATATGTATGTGATTCGAAATGCAAATGGTAGGTTTTCATAGTCCAAATAATCCAATAATAAGGGTAGAATAAATTTAAGAATATTACTATTATGTGCAATAGTACAGGGGAAATGAGCATAGATTCAAATGATAATGGTAGGTTTTCACCAAGAAGAGAAACTGTGCTGCCTTGGCAGAGGTCTGCAGAGGGCTTTCTAGATATTTAGAAGTAGCTCCTGGTCAGTCTTTATTACCTTGGACATACAGCTGAAGAATAAGTTTATTGGAAGCCTGCTGACAGTTTTAATAGTTCACCTGTAGTTGTCATTTGTGCTATGATGAATGTAGAGTATACTGTATGTGGTCTGCATGCTGCTGTTTCCTGCAGTGAAACAATGAACAGGGTAAATGCAGTGAAAGTAGATTTCCTCTGGCTTAATGATTTGATGTTTTTGTGTACTGACTTTACAGTAGATATATTTTTCCGGTAGAATACAGTTCAGAGTACAGTACATAAATTTTCTGTTGTGAGAAGTAACTGATTTCTGATCACTTTAAATGAACTGCAGACAACATTTAAATAAATATATACGTATTTGTGGTTCAATTCTTGACTCCTCCCAAATATCCTACAGCAAGACACTGCACCCCAAGTTGCTCCGGGTCACAGCTCTGCCTGCACCGCTGTTAGCATGTGATTGACACTTGCTTTGGGTACTGCTGAAGTCTATTTACCATAATGTGTTCATGCCGTGCTGGTCGCTAGTGTTTTTTCTGGCTAAGGAGATAATGAGGAATAAGGTCATTTAGTGGGGAATTAATTTACACCAGTTCTTACATGACTAATAATCCCCTTATGAAGTATTTTTAGCCACCACTGACATTTTGAACAGAGCTCCATGCTACTTTTTGTCCTTGTAAATACCAAACCTTGTAATGGTGAGCCTCGTATATGTGCCATATATATGAGGTGAGGCCCCTGCAGTATGGGTTGAAATTGTCCTCTGGGCAGCAGCCAGATGGAGTTTATTAGCTGCTTCTCCTCTTTATGGTCTGTGCTTATTTACGTGTTGACGTATCAGAAGACGATGCAATTAAATGAGCTTCCTATGGTCAAATGACGTGTGGTGCAGTGTCCAGTGTGTTTTGATTTGTTTCCCTGGGAGGGTGTACAGTACGTAGCTTGTTTGTCTGTATGTGATTTTGAGCCCAAGCCCTCCTGATGAGCCTGCTCCTTCAGAGCTCATTTCCCAGGTGTCCCACATTTCCAGCTAATCTGCTGCTCTCTTTGGCTCCTAATCTGTCTCTCTGGAGCTTGCTGTGGTGAAGGATTGGGGATGTGAGCTCTGTGACAGCTGTAGAGAAGAAGGAGCTTAGAGCAAAATGCTGAGGGACACAGAAGGAAAAGTCACTTCCCAATCATCTGCTTGTCCTCCCAGACCGCATGACATGCAACTCCCTTTACCAAGCACTCACATAAAGTCACACAATGACACGCATGTTTGTTGTTTCAGCACGTACAGTATGTCTGACGTGTTCAGCATTTGTGAGTAAGATGACTTTGAGGTCATTTTGAGTCATGCCAAGATGGCAGTAAATGTTTCTATGCAGCTTGACAGGTGGGATTTGAGTTAAGTTAATGGAGTAAAAACTGACATCTAATCATTAAAATAACTGGCATGTTTTTTTCCTCTCATTGGGTAAGCTCATAAAAGTGCTGTACTCTTTTATTACCTATTTTTAGTAACTGGGGACTGAATGCTCAAAGTTCAAAGCATGCAGGCTATAAATTTTGGAATCCAGGAGGGAGTTTCTTAAAAAAGTAACCCTTTTAAATTACCAAGTAATATCCTTGAGTTTGAGAGTAGCCTGATTTACACCGTATAGGTCATCAGTGGTCACCCTCACACACTGGCACTGTCCCGACTTGCAGTGTGAAGATCCACGCAGAGTCCCGGGCCTGTTAATTGCAGCAGACACGGAAACCTAGAGGGAGAAATGAATATCTCGTTTGTGTGCCCGTGTGTGTGTGAGGTGAAGCGAATGCCAGTTGTCTAATAGCTTTCACACAAGCCTGATTGAATTAGATGGCAAGGAGGGCTGTGTTGCTAATTGAATTGCGGAGACCCTGTGTTGCAAACAGTGCGAGCTAGTGTTCCCCGTGGAAGTGCTGAGGCAGACGGGGGACAATCTGGCCTTTCCTCACTCTCAGTAACAAACACGCAACTTGTGGCTGCACGCCTACAGCTAATCTGTGGACATAACTGTCATTTCACAAGGTTACACTTCACTTAAATGAGACTAGTTCAAAGGCTAATGGTCCGTACTTGTGGTTGCAGGATGGTAGAGATAATAAGAAACCTACTGCAAAAGCTAGCAAGTTTTCAGTCTAATATTCACTCTTGGAAGAAAAACAAGCCTAAGAGAAAGCCTGTGATCTGTTGCCGCAATGATTCATGTAAATACAGGCCGGAACAAAGCAAATAGAGGTCCAATCTTGTACATACCTCACTGTAGAGGCCTCTTTGGTCACAATAGAATACAGGAAAATACCCAACATCCACACACACACAATACCAGTGACACTGGCCATTTTCACCGCTTTCAGCACTTTTTCCTGCTGTGCTCACAAAACCTAGCACCTCAGATTTTTTTTTTTCTTTTTACCCCTCCAGCCCTTTTCTCTTTCACAACCTGAACACCGCACACACGTGCTTTGCTTGTCTTTGTCTCTCTTGTCTTTTCTTTAATAGTGTGTTCATTAAATAAAGCAGTTTTTGGGGAGGGTAGCTTGATACTGAAAAGGGGATAGAAGAGGGGGCTAGTGGTGGATGCTGTTGTTGCTGTGATGGCCTAGACTGGTGGACAAAGAGACTCTGTTGGGCTTAGATGGGAGATGGTTGATGAAAGAGACTAGAGGGGTGTTGAGATTTTAGTTTTTCTTTTTTTTCCTTTTGGGGCCTTACACTGGAATCACAATTGTCTATGTATGATCATGTAACATACAGTGCTATGAAAAAGTATCTGCCCCTTCCAGGTTATTTTGTTTTTGTAGATGTAACACTTAAATGCTTCAGATCATCAAACAAATTTTAATATTAGACAAAAATAACCTGAGTAAATAGAAAATGCAGTGCGATAATTGGCAATAAGTTTTTCACATCACCACAGAGGAATTTTGACTCCCTCTTCTTTGCATAAATGCTTTAATTTAGCCACATTAGAAGGTTTTTGAGAATGAATAGCTTGTTTAATCAGGTTTACGTCTTTACTTTGACTAGGCCTGTCATTTCGTTTTTCTGAGCTATTCAGAGGGTTTTGGATCATTGTCCTGCTGCATAACCCAAGTACAATTGCAGCAATGCAGCCCCACACCATCACATACCACCACTGTGTCTGACTATTGGTATAATGTTCTTGTTAGTTTAATGGAGATGTAACAGGACACAGACCTTCCAAAAAGTTCAACTGTTGTCTAGTCAGTCCACCAAATATTTTCCTTAATGTCTTGGGGATCTTCAAGATGCTTTTTGGCAGTGAAACAAGCCTTTTGATGAGTTCCGTCATGGGGACTTACAAACACTGACCTGAACTGTCTGTCTATCTGCCTGCTTATATCCGTCTCGCTCTTTCTGTATTACTCAGATCCTCTCTTTCACACATACATTTCCTAGATTCAGATGGCTTTAGCTGCAGGTCTTGTCTTCAATTTGCTATAAATCGCCCCAACTGTAATATTCAGGAAACCTTTGAAACAACCAGCAAATTACCTGCTGTAAAAACTGACTAGCACCCTGGCAGCAGTTTACCTCTCACATCTCTCACAATGCTATTTTTATGCAGTGACTGTGGTAGCAGAACCCCTTAATTAAAGCTTTTATGTCACTAAATCTTATTAAAAGTCGTAAACACAGACAGACACAGCCAGGGGATTGGAATATGGATGCATTATTTAGGATGCAGACACAGTTTTGAGTCACAGTGCCAGATTAGTTTAGTGTGATACTTTGTCTTTAAATTATCAAATATCAGAAGCAGAATTTTCACTTATTTTTTTCAAATATGAGATTTAAGAAGAAGTAAGTCAAATTTAGGTGGTCTGGACCTTTTGACATGGCTACCACTTGAATCTGAAGTGTTTATAAATTCTCTGAAAGCTTTTTTGTCTGGTTTCCTTCTTGTCTTATCACCACATCAGATTATGTGTCCCACTTCCAGAATCCACATCCCTGGAGGTGAAGCCTGTTTGATAATATTACTGATTTTAATAACATCATAGTTGTTTAAGCATCGGAAGCAGGGACAACACAACTGCTGTTGTTAATGAATATTCCTCCAGTAATGAACTTTTGTTGCCAGGAGCATATCTAAAGTTAGAGGAAACATTAAAAAAAAAAAGCCCTCAGCTCTCGCATGTTGAGCAAGACTGCCAGGATGGTGATCAAACAGCTCAACAGCAGCAATCTGTGCAGGCAGGGAGGTAGGGAATTAAAGCTCTGATCTGTTTTTTTAATCACTGTGCTCTCCTTCTCCACTTCTCTATATCTGACAGCAGACAAGTTTGCCACTTTTCAAATCTGTCATCTGGGTATAAGGTGGAAATTCCCTGAATACTTCCCCTAAATAATGACCATGACATGGCATAGAGGCATGCTAACACATATAATAATGTGTCCTCTTAAAGCTGGCAGGATGAAATTCACAAATATCTCCATGCATCGTTTTAATTTTCTTAGGTACAGTAGGTTATAAATAACACATAAGCAAAACAAAGGGTTGTGGAGAAAAACAGTTGATGCAAGTGATAATGTAGTAATAGATTATATGTGTTAGGCCATTTGTGCCAAAATGTAGTTATATGGAAAAGCAGGGTGGGATTTGTGTGTTTTAGTAATATACTGGCCAAAACCAATCTAAATGTTCACCACTAACAACTAGTTCAATTTAAGCCTCAAAGACCTAGAGCAATTTCTGGGTTCCTGACTCCCCTGGATTTATTTTGTTTGTCTAAAATGTTGTAGAAGCTGCCACTGAGTGCCATATCTCATTTGATTTATATCAACCTGAAATTTTAATATAAAAATGGCTGTAAAAAACATTAACAAACTGTCATAATCTCAGGACTTAGTTTATCAATTAATTTTTAGAAAGTTGCACTTAGGTGTGTTTGACTTTTCTCTATCTTTTCCCATGTTTAACCCACGCTATTGTTGTATTTTCACTAAAATGTAGCAGGATCAGATGGGTCCAAAAACAGATAACAGTTATTATATCATAACAATGGGTGTCCAAGCACAGGCACACATGGTATCTTTGCAAGCCATACAAATAGTTAGAAACATAGATTACAAACAAAATAGTGCAAGTGATTTATACAAATACTGAAAAGCTAAAAACTGTGCTTTACCTGACATTTCAAAACACATGGAAAGGACTGATGGTTTCAAGGTTGTGAAATATCTTAGAGCAATGACAATTTCTGCCATAGGCAGTGGTCTCTGCCTTTTTTCACATTATTTTGACTTCAAAAGTTATAACAAATAAAATCAAATTCAATATTGTATGGGAATGCTTTATTTTCTTTTTACCACCCACTGATGTGCCATCTACATCTAACAAAGAATATTAAAATTCATGGCACTTTATAAGCACTAATCAATTACATTCTTTCATTTTCTACCCCATGCAGATTCGAAAGTCATTGTTTCGATTGTTATGCACAGTCTGCAAACTGTTGCAGCACATACATTCACTGTGGGCACAGCAACGTGCCGAATTCTTTGGCTGAAAAACTCCCGAACAGAACATTCCCCACCTCGCCCCTCTCGTCTTTTTGTTTCCATCTTTACACTTCTTCTGTAGCCTTCCCCCTTCACCACTTCTTTATTCCATTTCCTTTGGTGTTGCTGCTCAGAGTGCTGCACTCCCATAGCCCTCTCTGTGCCGCAGAGTCTCGATCCCAATTCCCCACGTAGCTGTTGCCTGGGCCTCATTCACAAACTCTGTTGACGGGCACTGTGAATGTCCAGGCTTCATGTTTCGCGCTGTACCCGAAACCTTTTCCCCATCAATCATGGCAGAAGAAAAACATGTCAGAGCTAATATTTATTGAGGAGATCCTGAAGATTAACCAGTTTTATTATGGAATAATTCTCTCTCTTAATGATGTATTTGATAATGCTGTTAGTTAAAGAATAACACACGAATATGCTGCTGCAGCATATTCGTGTGTTAGACACCTTTACATTTCACAGCAGAAGTAGCAGTACAGGGGGTTCCTTCTTGAATTGACTTATTTATATCTCATCCATCACTTCTTTGTCTCACACTGACATTGACATGCATTTTAATGAAACAGCGTTGTGTTCAAACAAGTTTATTACAAATCCCATCTTACTATGCACACTCAAATGTTATACAGACCACACTGAAACACTTCTATTAAATATGTGGTAAACACCAAATAAGACTAAAAGATATACAGTAATTTATTTACTTTTGAAGCCACTTCCCCATGTTGGTGGTGGAATAGATTACACTACCAGTCAAAAGTTGGGGCCACCTCAGATTTTTTAAAATATATGTCAAATTGGCTATTTTTTATGAAAAAAAAAATAGAAAAAAAATGTATGTGTGAGGAAGGGATATTTCAATACACAATTCAAATTTTAAATTGGCAAATAAGTGTATATCACTCTAACCTTTTGGT
>JAQQAE010017615.1:0-11417 GCA_029823295.1 Pseudamia nigra
TTGAAGTCTCCGCAAACAATTTTCACTCTGTCTTCACCCATGTTATTCATCAAGTGCACAATTTTTTCATTGAATATTGTCAAGTTAGGTTCTGGTGGTCTGTACACACAGCTTACCAAAACATTTTTACAATTCTCTAGTTCAATTTCCACTGTGACACATTCTAAAACATTTTCTATAATGTATGAAGCATTTTCTATCAATTTGCTTGTTAATGCCTGATCTACATAAAGGGCAACTCCTCCACCCTTCTTCATAATTCTGTTGGTTGTATACAGGTCATATCCTTCAAGACCAACTCCTTCCATTTTACTCTCATCAAGCCAGGTCTCTGTAACTGCGATCACAGAAAATTTTCTAAACAACTTCAAGAAATGTTTGATATTTGAATAATTTTTCCATAGACTTCTACTATTTAAGTGTATGACTGACAAAGTCAGTCATACACTCAGTCATAGTGCTAAAGCTAAATCTGAGCAGTCGGAAATGTCTTCTCAGGTTCCACTTTCTCAGGAGGGCGAGCATTTGGGGGAAAAGGAACAGATGAGATTCTTCAATATTCCGTTGACATCCATTTCCAGAGAAGAATGGGGAAATGAATAAGCTGCAGATCCCACTTAAAAGGGTTTCTTTCAGGTGGCGTGTCCAGAAGGTGAGCCCAAGTGCGCTCCCACTGGCTATGTTGTGAATAAGGGTTTGCTGCTGCGGAAATGGGCTCATGTGGTAGATGGTGTACAAATAGATGAGACTGTCCAGATTGTGGTCCCCACAAACTTTAGGGACCTGGTGTTGAGTGTTTCACATGATGGCGTCGCAGGACACTGTAGTACTGTAGGACCTGTAACACCTGTCCATTGACTGGAAAGCCTAGCCAACATATTAAGCCAGCACCTTTGTAGCTAATTCCAGTGGTTGAGAAGCCACTTGAGTATCTAATGCTTGATTGTGTGGGTCCACTTCCAAAAAGTAAGGGGGCAGCGAGTATTTGTTAGCAATTATGTGTAAAAGTAGTCGCAATCCCGTTGGTTTTCCTTTGCACTCAATTAAAGCAAAGCCAGTACTGAAAGCACTGACCTCCTTCATGACGACCTTTGGTGTTAAAGTGGTACAGACTGATGAGGGGACTAATTTTATGTTTCGTACATTCACACAGGAGCTTAAACAGTTGAAAATTAAGCATTAGGTAGCCAGTGCATATCATCCTGAGTCTAACAGCACTTTGGAACATTTCCATCAGACACTGAAGTCTATGTTGCGTTCATATTGCACTGAGCTTTTGCAAGACTGGGAGCGTGGGCTACCTTGGTTGTTGCTTGCGATACAGGAGGTGATCCAGGAGAACACAGGGTTTAGACAGAAGGAAAACAATGTTGAAAACAAGGAAAACAACAGTGCAATGGTGTCATGTAAATTTACTGAAGCCCTTCTATACTGTTCACGCTGTTACTGAGAGGTCTGGTGACTCATTGTCCACAGATAAAGGTTCAGTGGGAGGTGCTAGGGAAGTGGCTACAGTGGGAGTTATTTCCTCAGATGATTTTGAAGCTCCATCTGACTCCATTCTTACTGGAAAACAACAATTCTGAGCATCTGAAGCATGTTGACAGTCAGTTACATTACCTCACCGAAATTCAGAAAGCAGACCTAGTGAAGTTGTTTGATTCTCACTTCTCTCTTTTCAGATACACCATCACGCACCAACTTAGTTGGAAATGATGTAGACGTAGGGGGTGCTCAGCCTGTACGCCAGCATGCCTGTAGGGTCCCCTTTGAGAAGTGTAAGTGAATGAAAAGGGAGGTAGAGTATATGCTGAAACATGGGGTAGCAGAACCAGCGAGCGCTAGCTGGGCCTCTCCATGGCAAGGTGGATGGGTCAGACAGGTTTTGCACAGATTTCAGAAAGGTTACGGTAATGCTCTCACCAAACCGGACTGTTACCCAATGCCTCGTATGGTGAGTTGTATAGATCAGGTGGGAAGTCCCACATCTGTAACAAAACTGGACCTTTTGAAAAGTTTTTGGCAGGTACTATTAACATCCAGAGCAAAAGAAATGTCCTCCTTCAGGACACCATACCATACCATCTTTATTTATAGAGCACTTTAAAAAAATAACATGGCTGACCAAAGTGCTGTACACTCAATAGACATAAAAAGACAACACACTTGTCATACATAAAACCAAGACAATAACATAATTAAAAACAAAAACAATTAAAAAGTTGAAATAAAACAGCTAAACTAAGAATAACCATTTGGTTTATTTTCATATTTAGTGATGCCTTTTGGGCTCAGAAATGCTCCAGCAACCTTTCAACGCTTGACAAATAAAGTGTTTGCTAGTTTGACTGGTTCTGCAGCTTATTTAGATGATGTTGTCTTTAGTGGCACATGGGAATGGCATGTGGAATGTCTAGGTGCTGTGTTTGGCAGGCTAGCGGAGGCAAAGCTGACAGTCAACTTAGCCAAGTGTGAATTTTCTAAAGCTACAATTACCTATTTGGGCAAGGTGGTAGAGTAAAGCCCGTCCTGTGCAGGTTAAAGTTGAAGCCACTGATAGGCATCCTGTGCCTACATCCAAGAAGGAACTAATGCAATTTCTGGGGCTGATGGGCTATTACTGCAATTTTTGCTGTTTTTCCACCATAGTTGCACCTTTGACTAATCTCTTGAAGAAAAACACTCCTTTTGTGTGGAATTCCCAAAGTCAGGCTGCATTTGCCTGTGTGAAGCAATTAACATGCTCTGCTCCTGTGCTTTCAGCACCTAATTTCATGAGATCTTTTCAAATTTGGGTGGATGCAAGTGACATTGGTGCTGGGGCTGTCCTCCTGCAAGAAGTCAAGGGGGAGTAGAATATCCTGTCTGCTTCTTCTCACGTAAGTTTCAGCGTCACCAGTATTCAGTTATTGAGAAAGAGACATTAGCTCTGATTTGGGCTCTAAAGTTTTTTGAAGCGTATGTTGGATCATCAGGGCCAGTGACTGTTTATACGTACCATAATCCACTGACATTTCTGTCCAGCATGCAAAATACACTGCCTGGCCAAAAAAAAAGGTCACCACAAGCCTCCCACTGGATAATTTCTTCATGGGTGATTATGTTTCAGCTGGCAACACGTGATATAAGGATAATGGTGAACCATCATCTTCAAAGAAAAAAATGTGGTTGGAAAAAAATCTTGAATGATCATGACTGGTAAACACTTAAATGTGTGGTGAAATCGAATTGTAAAAAAAACAACAGTAGAACTTAGGACTATGTTTAATAGTGAAAATGAAAGCATTTCCATGCACACAATGCAAAGACAGCTCAACGGATTGGGACTAAATAGCTGTGTAACCTTAAGAAAAACCACTTATCAGTGAGGCTAATCAAAAAAAAGGCTTCAATTTGCTAGGGAGCATAATATTTTGTTGGACTGCCTTTAGCTTTGATTATGGCACACATTTGCTGTTGCATTGGTTCAGTAAGCTTCTGCAATGTCTCAACATTTATTTACGTCCAGAGTTGCATTCATTTTTTGCCAAGATCTTAAACTGATGATGGGAGAGTTGGACCACTGTTCAAAGTCTTCTCTAGCACATGAAAGGACATGCTTTTACTTTCACTATTAACCATAGTCCTGAGTTCTACTGTTGTTTTTTTTTACAATCTGATTACACCACACATTTAATTGATCACAGGTCATGATCATTCAAGATTTTTTTCCAACCACATTTTTTCTTCAAAGACGATGGTTCGCCACTATCTTTATATCACTTGTTGCCAGCTGAAACATAATCACCCATGCAGAAATTATCCAATGGGAGGCTTGTACCTATTTGCTTAGTTAAATCCAGGTGGCGACCTTTTTTTTGGCCAAGCAGTGCAGTAGATAGCACCTTTAAATGTTTCATACTAGACTAAGCTAACCAAAGTAAATACAAATTACAGGTTGTAAATGATTTAACTTGTTAAAGGAAAAAGTAGCAATTTTGTTACATTTGTGCATCATGTTCCATCTGGTACGAAGCTAGCACAGCATTTCATAAAAAAGAACGTCATACCAACAATAAAACACTTTGGTGGTAATGTAATGATCCGGGGATGCTTCGCTGCTTCAGGACCTTGACAACTTGCCATAACTAGTAGAACCATGAATTCTGCTTTCAACCAGAAAGTCCTGAGGAAAAATGTCTGGCCATCAGTTCAGGACCTCTAGCTCACACACACTTCAATTCAATCTTTATTTGTGTAGCACCAATCATAATCGCCGATTATCACTAGGCGCTTCACAATTCGAGGCCGAGACCTCTTGACTATACAGAGAGTAAACCCAACAGAACCACCGAGAGCAAGACAAAGGCGACAGGGGGAGGAAAAACTTCTTTTAACAGAAGACAAAAACCTCCAGCAGAACCAGTGGCTCAGGGTAGGCGGCCATCTGCCTCGAGCGGTTGGGGTTAGTGGACAGAGGAGAGACAAAAGAATAGCTAGCATTTTGTCCTATAATAAATGAAATCATCATTTCAAAACTGCATTTTGTATTTATTTGGGTTATCTTTGTCGAATACTAAACTTAGTTTGATGATCTGAGACATTTAAGTGTTACATACTTTTTGCACAGCACTGTATATGTACTTTTTAAAGCACCTTCTTGATCCTGAAAGTGTTTCATTCAAGTATTTCATTTTCCATGTATGATAAATGTGTGAAACTGCCAGTAATAAAGCAGAAACCTGTGCTCTCAGGTGGCTAAGTTGCTCTCTGAAGCGTGGATCTGTCAGGTCGGTCTGGAAGAGCAGAGTGGCTGTTTGGATGGCTTTCTGCATGAGCATAAGGTTCTCTATGAAGGGGAGAATGGGGGGGGGGATGAAGGTAAGAGCGAGGTTATTACACTTAGACAGGAAGATGAGATGGGAAAGGGAAAAGAGGTCTGCAAGGTGACAGAATAACATGACATCCCACCGGGCTTCATTACGACTTGCACCATTACGGGGTAGCGTCGTCAAGAATGAGCAGCAAATGATGTGCTTAAAGTGAAAACCCTGCGCGGGACTGATGGGGCCAAGAGGGCCAGCGGTACTAGATGCTGCCGTGCATTAAAATATATCTGACACCCCAAACGAAAAGCTCCACCTTAGGCAGCAGGATGTGATGATGGAATATCTAATTAGGGAAAAATTACACAATGGCGACGTTCAATCTTGGGGGTGCTCAACACCTAGAGGCCTTTGCAATTACAACAGTTCAGTGCAAGTCTGTCTGAAGAACATGAGCGAGGCTGCAGAGGAGTGAAGTCACTGCTTATAAAGTGAATTCCATGTACTAAAAACATTATCACACAGGCACAGACGCCAATTAGAAAGAGGTCATAGATGTCCACTTGTGTGAGTATGAGGGAAAGCGTTTAGTGAGGGTAGACAGGATAAATGATTGAATTCTACTTGGCTAATGAGATTTAAAAAGGTGCTGAGTGGCTTTCTGCTGGAGAAGCGCCATATGGCCTTGGGCACTTTGGGAGTTCAAGCTAAGCTGGTGTGAAGTCTTATTTTTCATATCACCAAAATGAATTATGCGGCGCTGTAATCGTGTACACAGTAACAACAGCATTAGCAAAATGTTTTATGGGCTTCCTGTGGTCTGGCGATACTTATGAAGGTCAGACGAAAAAAGTGGCACTGGTCCAAGCTGTGTGATTGTTTAATGGCATAGGTTGCCTGGCACACTGTATCTATACAAACACACTCACAGCAGGTACGTAAAAGCAAGCTGCGGCGCCAATGTGAGCCCTACAGCGGAGCAACAATTAGACTGAGCTCAAGTGGGAGTAAATTGACTAAGGAGCCAGTGGGTAAAGTCAGTTTAAAGAAACTCGAAGGATAAAGTATAATTCAACCGAGAATATTCCACTTAACGAATGAGGGCATATTTCTCTGTCTAAAGCTGCCCTTGGTCCAAGAAGGCTCTTACAGTCTAGACTAATTCAAAGAGACAATAGATCTGAAAATTGTAGTTACCTTGAGACTCACTGGCAAGAGCTCTGGTGATATTTTTCAGCTGTAAGGAGAACGGGAAGTCATCAGGTATCATATTAGCGGCATTCATCAGGAGCTCCATCGGTGACCTGGAGAAGATTAGACAAGGACTGTTAATGAAGTGTGGCTAATATAATGGTTGAATTCGAATCAGGAAGCCATTATTCAAAACAGTCAGTTGGGTATACTTGTAAAGTGAGTGACTGCGAGTTTACATAGTCCAAAAAACTGTCTCTCACATGTCTGATTCTCAACTGTTATCAACAGGTACTGTGCAAAATGCCTCTGGTTGAAATGGATGGATGTAAAACCAATAAAAGCTGGGCAAAAGCTGGTCATTAATTAAACTCCCCAAGTCCTGTGGGAAGTACGGTAAACACATCTTTTTGTATTGACAAAGGCTTTAAGAGCAGTGTTTGTTCTTCTTTTAGAGAAAATAAACTGTTTAGTGTGTTTAATGCTGACACAACAGTAGTTTCAAAAGACTGTTCCATATCAGTCATTGTTTATAAATGAGCCTTAAAGCAGCTCCTCAGTTAGTCATCGTATTGAATCCATTTCAAATAAGCAGTTGGGATCTGACTGCATGATTTTTGGCCCAGGTGGAAATCTGTTTGTGCCAGATGAGTCTTCAAGAACAAGTAAGGCACAAATTCTTTTTACTTTTATTATTAGCTTGGGCAACCACTGAGGCATTTCTACAAACACTTACCTTTCGAACACGTCTGGAAGAGTGAGTAATGAGGCCATGCTAAGGGTAGCATCAACGGTCCCCTCTTTAGAAGTGTTTAAACCCCATGGCATGTCCCTTACAACCCCCTTCACCACAACACCCAGATCAGGATTGGCGAAGAACACATGGACTGTATCCATAATCTCAGTTGTGGTAGGGGGTACACTGAGGGCTCTGAACATACTAGGGTAGTCAATGAAAAGGAGATCTAAGAAGTCATCCGTTGGCATCCTTTCTGATATCATTGGGGCTTCACGTCTATGTCGATTCTTTGCTGTACTGTCACTACTTGCCATTTGTTGCTGAAACATGTTTGGTGTCTGAAAATCTACGGTGCTTAGCAATTGTCTCAGCACGGCAATTATGTTCCCAAATAGATCATGAAACAGCTCCATGTTTAGCGTATCCCCACTCATCTGGTTCAGGACAGAGAGGAGAGACCTGAGAAGCTCCTGGATTTTGGGCAGAGCCTGAATAAGAAGATCTAGTCCAGATGCTGGAGGGGAGGACAACCATGCATACAACTCAGTAACCTTCTGCACAATCACTCTTGTGTCACTGGATGCCAGAAGTTTCTTCAAGGCTTGGTATACCAAAGGGTCATTCCCAAACACCTCCATGTCAATCATTATTTTCACCATGTCCATTATTACGTCAGCAACCGATGCCTCATTGAGTGCTGAAAAATCTCCCCCAAACATGGAGAAGATGGCATCTGAAGTGATGTTCACAGAGGACAAGAAGATTGTGGCTGCTTCACCAAAGAGGTCTTGAGATGAGCTGTTGTTTTGAAAGCGATCGTAGTTCTTCACGATGTGCTCCAGTGCTTTCTCCAGAGCATTCATGTAGGGCTGGGGGAAGGGGAACATCTTCAGCAGCTCATGTGACAGCATTCGGATGGAGTCCAAACTGTAGAGAAAGGAGCCATTTCATTTAAATGTCATCTTTTTTGTTATTTTTCACAGAGAGATTAATTTATTTAGATTCTGGGAATGTTGTGAATCATTTCTTTCAGGCCCTACAAACCATCTTTGTCATGCATTTTCTCATTACTACCACAATATAGAGCTCTACTTTTCAGAACATTTAATCTTCATCCTGCTCTATACTTGTTCATATGGTTTTCCACTATGTCCTGGATAATAGACTGTGGAGCCTTTCTCTTGTGATCAACGATCTATAACTCATGTAGTCAGATCTGATTGATTCCCTACGATACGCAGAATGTGATCCTCATCATCATGCCCGACTCATTATTGCAGCTGGCATATAAAGGGAAATCAATTTTAAGAGGATGTCTCAGCTAGCTAAATCATGGTTAAGCTGCTATCTGTGCAGGCCTGTCTGTTTTCAGACAGACTTGCACTAAATTAGTCAAGTTGAATACAAATGTGATCACTCCAGTACCTTGTTTAATTTTGTAGGAATTAAACTGACCTGAGTGAATCCTCATAGATAAAGCAGGATGTTGCAATTTCATCTATAGATGAGTCTTTTTAGGTAAAATGCTGATTAAAAATGAAATTAATATATGTATGTTTGGTGTGTCCTAGCATTATTTTTTTTGTTAGGACAGGATTGCATTGCTCTTCCTCATATCCTGAGACTGCACTGTAACGTGCTCTCTCTAATCTACTGAGGCTTCTGTTGGTGAAACAATTCTGAAACAAGCATACACTAACTGATTGCTTCTAGACAGAAGAAATTTTTTTATTAGCGATTCTCATTCTTATCTCGCACCATAATTTGATTGTTGTTTTGTTCTTTCAAATGTAGCTTCTGTTGAGTTTACAAGAGATTCCATTGTAATGTTTTATCAATAAATTACTAAATTATGACATTGATTAAGCATTCTATATGTATTGCAGTTAATCCTTCGGTATTTTCCTTTGGACATGGACAACCATGTTCACTCCAAACAGTGTGTCATCAGTGTCAAATACTGTCTGCTGTGGTGCTAATTTGCCCTGCTTGCCATCTGTCAGAAATAGATGGAGATCAATTGCCTTATAGATTGACATCTCTTCCTAGTACTAAAACCATATGTCAATTATTTTCATGTACAACGTTACAAAAACACCATGAAACTGTTCTTCTTTAGTTCTGCCACCTTTTGAAACAGCTATTTGTGACACTCTGTAGCTTTGGGCCCCCGTCTGTTTGTTGCCAATTTTATCCAATCATGTGTTCATGTAGTCTGTGATAGAAACCAAGCAGCTGCCATCCAATGTGTTTGTTCACAAACAAGACCATGTTTTCTCCTGATGCCATCCTTTCTCATTAAAGTGAATGTGGTAGCTCTGGTGCCCATGATGAGGCATAAGTTTGTAATGTGCCTTTTAGACTGGTTCATACTAGATTCAGAAAGATGGTGACTCAAAGGGTATAAAACTTGAAGGAACTTTGAATGATCTAAGTACTTGTGTGTTAATTTTTGATGCACATGTGACTACTTCCGATGCACATGGTACTGTGTAATAAAAGACTCCATTTACAAAGACAATCTCAAATTGAGGCCGAGAGCGAAATGTTTGGCCTGGTCACCATCGGAGCAGTTAGAACTCACCCGTTTTTCAGCTGCATGTCTTGGAGACGTTTATACCAGTAGAACTGTGCTTCTTTGCTCAGAGGGTGGCCTGTCAGCATGGAGAGCTGGTTACTGAAAGTCATGATAAACTGCATTATCATGTGTGAGCGGTTAACGTTGATGTCATAGAGCAACTGGGTAATCTTGACAATCCTGGCAGCGGTGGTGTTCACAGATGTCAATCCCACGCTTGTGTGCTGAAGAACAACATAGGGCAGAGATGGAATGTTAGCACCGTGGTTCACTTTTCAGTGTGTCAATGTTGCCACCAAGTGGTCAAAGTATTAACTGGATACATTTTCTTTTTTTCAGTTTGGTGTGAGTGAAAAACAGAAAATGCAATAACCTCTTGTCTAATTTTTATTGCCATTTTATTTCATTGTGATATCCGCGTACTCACAGTCATGTTCAGCTCGGCATACATCTTCTCTGTTTCAGCATAGGCATCCAGAATCGGCTGAACACTGACATTGCACCACGTAGCCATAGCAGCTTGGCTTAAGTGAGCTGCTTCCCTCACTGGCTCGAAGATTTTCAGAACATCATTGCATTCTAATGTGCCACTAGCCTATAGAAGGAAAAAATGTCAGCACAGATGAACATCTTCTCATCTTTCTTTTGCATTGTTCAAAGAAAACCAGTTCAGTTAGTAAAACAGAAGTGTAAACAAAACAAAGTGGTCACAAAGGCAAAAGCACAAAGGAATGACATTATCTTTCTGTTCACACAGTTCTTAGCAGAGTAAATGAAAAGGGCAGAAGCCTCACACAGGTATCATCACTTCCCATTGATGTATCCCATACACACCCTCACATACACTCATGTATGCACAATAGAATGTACAATGACAGGGTAAAAGACTTGCTTGTCACATCAGTCTGACATATAGCATAAATCAGCAACAGCTTTCAATTAAAGGAAGTATTTTGCTGTGAGTGCATAGAAATTATGTAATATTTCAGCACAATACAAGTAATACAAGTATTTGGCTTCGTTTTCCATATGAAGTAGCATTGTGTCTTCTATCTTTAGAAGCAGGCAATGCTGATGATGAGAAGGAGGTAGGTATGGGTAAGGACTCAAATTCTGGTGTTTTCCACTGTAATATCTGCCTACTGTAGCTCAAAGTGCTTGATAAACAGCCCTCTCCATCCAACAAGTTAAACAAGCTTTCACAAAAATGTTATTAACTTTAGGAGAAAACAGCTCTAATGAGCACTTGACACATGACACCACAAGAATTTACAGTTCTCACGATCATCACTATCAGTCAGTTTGTGCTAATGCCATCACCTGCTCAGACACCAATAGTGTGCGTTCAATAGCCTGCTGCATTCTTTCAGAGACTTCAGACCAGTTGAAATGAGTGCTGTTGACCGACCGGGCTATTTCTTTCATCAGGGTCATCACAGGCATCTGAAGAAGCACAATAAAACCTGAGGAGAAAACAAATATAAAAAATATTCAATATGTACACTAACGAATGCCAGCACCAAAGAACTTAATTACAGAAGTAAAAGAAGCTTATTGAAAAGGAAAAATGATAAGGATATATGTGATGTGACACTATTTTAGAAAACTATTTTAGGTATTCTAAGGCGTGTCAAGGTATGAAAAGGGCACTTCGCCAGGCTTACAAAACCCCTTCTACATGTGATACGTGGCGTTGTGATGTTGACAGGTACTGGACATGCTGAACGATTCCTCCTCAGTCACTGTGTACTGTTAATACCTTGTATTTAAAGGCAAAGTGTGTGACGTCTTCCTCAAAAAAAAGACAAAAAACAATAATGCTCCCTGGAAACAATAATGTTCCTGTTCAATCATCAGTGTGCTTATGTGTATTTACATGTCTAGGCTATTCCCCTCGCCCGTATTTTAAAGAATACTGTTGCACAGCAGTGGGGGCAAGCAAAGAAAAGACTAAAAATAAAAAGCAGCTCGACTTGAAGTGACTTGGGTCATACTGTATGTCCCTGACAGTTTTGAGACGGTGTGGGCCAGGCAGGGACGTGTACAGATAGACCCCTGGTGGTGCTGAAGCACCTGCCCTTTTGCCATGAGTGCCCTTTTGGAA
>JAQQAE010017616.1:0-11417 GCA_029823295.1 Pseudamia nigra
AACGGATTAATATTATATTTACATTTATTCCTATGGGGAAAACCCACCCAGCTGTACAAATTTTTTGAGGTACCACTGAACTAGGAGTGGTGACAGGGATGGGTGTATGAACTGAATTTTAATTATTCAATTTGGTTTATCATTGTGACTCTTTTTTTTTCCTTTCAGGTGGACCATCCTTACAGTTTACATCAAATCATCATTAACACATTGCAAAGGCATGAAATAAAAAACCTTTTTTTCAACTCAGCAGATAATAGCACTGGGCATACATGTGTTTATCACAGTAATATCTCTATTACAAGTTCCACACTTAACAGGAATGCATAATGCTTTCACGCAGAACACTAAATCCCATAAATCAAAATGAAAATGAAATGGATTGCAATGCAGTACAGTGACTAAGCAGTGGTGACAGGACTAATTCAACATCTCTGCTGGTCAAAGCCTTTAGTTCCTGCTATTTGATATTACACATTTGTTAAATAAGATGGGAAAACCCTGCCCACTGTTGTCTTACACATAATACTCCTCCATCTCCCTCTTCCTCCTCCCCCTGTCTGTTCTGTTTCTGAAACCAAAGTTGTTTGATCATAAATTGTTGAAGTGCAATGACTTGTCTCCTCCACTTTCACTCAGTCGTTGTACTAGTAGCAAGAGCAGATTAAAAAGTCTGCCACACTACCCAACCGGTCTCAGCATACCATTAGCATATATATGAGATTTGAGACATTTTCTAATATTCTCCAGCAGGACTCATCTGTCATGGCCAAGTGATGAATTATAAAAAGCTTGTTTGGGTGTGAGGGAGCTCGAATAGTGGCAGTGTGCCTCCCTTCCTTCTCCTTACTTCTATAACCTTTACAACACTGTGTAAAAAGGAGGAGGAGAAAATCAGTGTTGGGACATTTCAATAAAAAGGGGAGTTTTATGCATGTTATTACCTATGCCATTAGTCAATATGCGAGGGAACAGTGGGCCCAAATGTCACCGAGCTGCAGGAAAACTGACTGGAGACAACACGGAGAGGTTGCACTCACTCTGATTGGACTCCATTCAAATGACCATTAATCAAAAATATCAAGAAACCTGACAACAACAGGTAGTTGTCAAATGTGAGATTTAAACTGACAGTGAAGGTGCAGCATGTGAAGAAGCTTACATGCATGGATCACTTTTCTATGTCAGTGATGTGAATGGGTGTCACATTTTAAAGGTCCCATTCTGTGAAAATCCATCTTCTCTGTGTTTTTGGGGTTATATAAACTATGTGATGTAAAATTAAAACTGTGAAAATATGAACTTACTCAGTACTACCAGTCCTATAAAATCCAAACAACAAGCTGTTTTTAATTTTTATTATTTGTGACATCACAAGTCAAAACCAATCACAGTCAAACTCGTTCCACAACTATGAGCCACTAGAATTCCAAATTTAAAGACACCCTAATTTACAACCAATCATAGTCAAGCTTCAAGAAACTAACAATACACCATGACTTTATTTCAGAAAATTGTCCACACAAAATCTATTATTTTAAGAGTACAATAGCTCTGTGTCAGACTAAGATCACAGGTCGCCTTGAGAATGATCTGTGGTGTTTCGTTACTGAAAGTGGGCAAGTCTGAAACCATGTCAGTAAAACCAGAGCATGTGTGACAGAGTTAAAAAGAGCTCTTGGAAACAATAAACAATCATGTCAACACTTAATTTTTCCAGCACTCTTACATACATGACTCTCAAAAACACATATCAGCTGTACAGATATACATTTAAGTGAAGCTTTAAGATTAATAAAATACTCTATGTTGCATTTCAATATCAAATCAGTCTGACTGACTCATGGTAGAAATGGATAAATGCTCTCCTGGTTGCCTTGGATATGCACTGGGGGGTAATCCTGTAGAGATGTAAAGCAACGGTTAAACTGGGAGACTTCTTGGCCATTGTTTTAACTTTCTACCAAAGAGGGCTATCTTCACCGTAGCCATGTTATCTCACTCAGTGGGTTTACATGACAGCTAAAGAAACAAATTATTGAGTTAGTCCAACTAATACTGGACTGTAGAAGTATATGTAAATATGTTAGCTCGAATGAAATCTAAGTTTTAAAACTAAAAGATAATACGATTGAAAGTGGATCTACAATACTCCTGCATGAATGGTTGAGTTGGACTAGAATAGGATGAGGTGTTCTGTGCATGCTCTCGAGCTCTGCACCAAATCCTGGCCTAGAAGTTTGCACAGCAAATAAGAAGGTCAACAGAGGAGCGGTGGCGGTGCTACTGTGCTTTATGAGCATACGCCAATTTTGTTTGCTTTCATTTAACAGAAAAAAAACAAACTGTCAAAAAAATTAACAGAAGTGAACAAAACAACCAATAAACTGACCAGAAGAGATAAAAATGAATAAAATAATGAAATCAACAATCCAAAAAATAAAAAAGGAAATAAAAAATAATTAAAAAGAACAAAAATGATTAACACAATTAAGTAGAAAAGTACTGAGAATTTAGAAACCATATTTTCTTAAACTCTATTCATGCAAAGCAGGGTGTTTTTGAAACCCAAACGTTACAGTGCTGTGAAAAAGTGTTTTTCTTTTTCCCGATTTTTTTTTTTGCATGCTTGTCATACTGAAATGTTTCAGATTATCAAACAAATTGAAATATTAGACAAAGATATTGCAAGTACATACAAAATACAGTTTTTCCCACACAGCTGTGTGGGAAAAAGTTCTTGCTCCCTAAACCTAACTCGTTGGGCCACCCTTAGCAGCAACAACTGCAATCAAGCATTTGCGATAACTGGTAATGAGTGTTTTTACAGCACTGTGGAGAAATTTTGGCCCACTCATCTTTGCAGAATTGTTGTATGAACCGCCTTTTTAAGATCATCCCACAGCATCTCAATTGGATTCAGGTCAGGATTTTGACTAGGCCACTCCAAAGTCTTCATTTTGTTTTTTTAAGCCATTCAGAGGTGGACATGCCACTGTGTTTTTAATCATTGTCCTGCTGCAGAACCTAAGTGCACTTCAGCTTGAGGTCACGAAAAGATGGCCAGACATTCTCTTTTAGGGTTTTTTGGTAGACAGCAGAGTTCATGATTCCATTTACCACAAGTTTTCCCCAAAACAGCCCATGACCATCACACTAGCACAACCATATTTTTCTGCTCATGTGATGTTCCTTTTCTGAAATGATGTTACTTTTACGTCAGTTGTAACGAGATACACACCTTCCAAAAAGTTCAACTTCCATCTCATCAGTCCACGGAGAATTTTCCTAGAATTCTTGAGGATCATCAATATGTTTTCTGGAAAAAGTGAGACAAGCCTTTATGTTCTTTTTGGTCAACAGTGGTCTTCATCTTGGAACTCTGCCATGCAGGCCATATTTGCCCAATCGCTTTCTTATGATGGAAGCCTGCAGTTCTTTGGATGTTGGTGTGGGATCTTTTGTGACCTCTTGGGGTAATTATGGTAAGTTGGCCATCCCTGTGAAAGTTCAATACTGTTCCATGTTTTGTCCATTTGTGGATGATGGCTCTCACAGTTTGCTGGAGTCCCAAAGCTTTAAAAATGGCTTTATAATCTTCTCCAGACTGATAGATCTCATTTACTTCGTTTCTCATTTGTTCCTGAATTTCTTTGGGTCATGTCATGATGTCTAGGTTTAGAGCTGTTTGGCTAATATTTAAATTTGTTTGATGATGTGAAACATTTCAGTATGACAAATTTACAAAAAAGTAAGAAATCAGGGAGAGGGACAAACACTTTTTTCACAGTACTGTACAGATCATCTAAATTTATGGTTTAATTGGGGACAATGAACCCCTCCCATTCCCTCTTAAATCTACACCTATGCATAAAATGTATACAAATTATTCAAACACATCAACACACTCAGTTACAGATTACTCTTTGTGAAATTTACATAGAGAATTTACCCACCATAACACATTATGTGACAGGGGAGGTGTAATACTTTATAAAGCTTTATATTCCAACTCCCTGCAAATATCCCATGTGTTAATTAAATGAGTAAAAAGTGCAGTGGCCTGTGTCCTAAATTAATTGCTTTCTATTAGATTACATTATTGTAGATAGACCAAGCCATATTATTAACATTGTTGTACATTCTACTACATTCAATTTCCTTGAACATTATTATTGAGAGAAATCACTCTCTCTTCCTTGCACTGTCTCTCTCTTTCTTCCTTCTCAAGATTGTTCCAAATTTCTGTCATGGTGCATTCTGCTCAGTTAATTAAAGGGGGCTAAAGTGCAGTGGCCTGTATCCTATTGCCATCAAATCCATAACTTAGAGAGAAAACATTTACATTAACTTACCATTAATACCGCCTATGCCGACTTTTCAATTCCCGCTAAGTATGATCTTACATAGTAACTGCTGTTGCCTGTAAGATGAAAGGCGAAGGGGTCCACAAGGGGACAAGAAAAATTTGATGCCTCTGTTAATTAAATGAACAAAAGTGCACTAGGCTGTGTCTCGGAAAACAGCTTTGAGTAATAAAAATATAGCCAACAATCGCTCCCTCTCCTTCCTTTCAATTCAGTTTTGAATGCTATTACACAAGGTAATGGAGTTTGGGAATGGGAACTTCTTGATAGCTGTCAGAAAGAAAGAGAGAGCGAGAAAACAGGCACAGAATGGCTTGTATTTCTTTTTTTAATAAAACAACTAAGCTCAGCAGTCTGTATCCTATCTCCACTATTGCATCTATTGGATTGGATTATTTTACATTTTGATTGAAATGATGTCCGTGCCAGATAAAAGCACAGACTCCAGCTGTTGTAATTGAATCAGGGTGGAGTTGTTTATTCGGTTGATCTACAGCGGTGATTTGCTTGTCCTAACACCCAATGCATAAAAGATCCACTCTTGTTTAACACACTGCTGATTAGATCTGTTTAAAATGGCGAAACAAGAGGCGTCCGTGTCCAGAGATGGGCTGGCATAAAGATAATACATATAACAGCATCAGAGGAAGGGGGAGGGATAGAAAGAGGAGGAGGAGGTGAGGAGAGAAAGGATACAAAGAGGCCCCATGGTCCCTGGCTCTTTGATTGTGTTCAGGATGTGTGTTTGTGTGTCTGAGTGGTGTAGATGCACCATCTGCTTAAGTTTCCACATCATACCAAAACTTTAGATTAGTATATTTTTCATGGCTATGATGTACTGGGGGCTTTGAAAAATGTGTAATATAGTTACATTTTTAATAGATTTTCCAAATAACACATACAGTAATTTAAAGAATTTTAAAGTACCTCTGTGCAGTCATATAGCAAAAAAAAATAAATAAATAAACCAGTCAGGTATTTTCAATTAATAAAAGTTCAAGATATTTAATACTATATTATAAGTGTAACTGTACTACTATTTCATATGATATAATGCAACATTGGCTTACACACCTGATTTACTGAGCCTTATTTATGGAAACTATAATAAATGTATGCCATACAATGGATGGTTGATCATCAAATAATGACTCTTATCACTTTTGAGTGGGATGCACATCCATCATGCTGGGAAAAAGGTGAGGAACAGGCATGTGCGCAATGAATGCTGATTTCAGTATCACTTCTTAAGGGACCACATATGAAAACATAATCTGCTGAGATTGTGTCACCGCTCATACGACAATAACTATGTCAAGGGCACAGGTAAAGTCTCAAATATGTTTACATTTTTGCATGTCAAATATGTGATATGAAGGCCCATTTTGCATAAATATCAATATCATATCAGCATCACGCAGTTTCATTTTACATTTGGTCAGTTTAGAATAGCAATGTAAAAAAGGAAGAGTAAAATAGAGATATGATCTATTCTAGGTTATTTCTTCTTAAAACAGATAACTGCAGTGTCATACACAATTTAAATACACTTGGCATTTACAAAGTGATAAAAATATATTGAATATTGTACTCTGGGTGTCATATTTTTAGATACAAGCTCCATGTAGAGCATAATCATGACAACAGGGAAAAACATGTTACAACACGGAATATACAGAACATGGCACCATTTGAAATAATAATGTAATAAAGATACAATATATGTATCAACACTGAAGTTCAGTCACAGCTACAACAACGTAAAGATAACTGCTTGGTATTATCACAACCCTGTGAAGTATTCCATGTTTTCATCATGAACTGTCCAGCTTCAGAGCATAAACTGCAACGAGAATATGTATCAACATTGAACTTTACTTGGGACACAAAACCCTGTGTAATCTTTGACATTTACTGACATTCAGATTAAGCCAACATTTGTCAGAAAGCCTAACCTTTGTCCTTTCTTGTCTGTATATTATGTGCATATTAAACCATTGTATCTCACTCCATTGCAACCAAAAGCAACTTTTGTGAAAGACACAGATCATGTGTTTAATAATTTCTCATGTTTCAGACGCCATTGGGTCACCACACCATAATCAATCATTTCTATTAAGGGCCATATCTCGCGCTCCACCAGCCATGACCTCTGGACAGCTGAGCTCAGATTTTATCACAACATGCATGCAACGTTTTATTTTCACTGACACCCCCATGCTGTTCTACTCTTCTCTGTGCTGTCTGCTGCCATCGTGTTAGAAGCTTCCTGTTGTCTTGTAGTTGTTTTATCAAACTACTACTATTGCTCAATGTGGCCTCTATGGTAACTAATCTGAAAACATGATTTGATAGATCCTTTAAATTGTTTTTTTAGTTAAAATATCAATTTAAGTTACATAATTCATAAAGACAGAACTGCAACACAACAGATTTAAAAATTACTTTGTATACATTAGCACCATGGAGTAATTCCAACTGTATACAAGGGCATTTTTACAATTTCTTGTTGAGACACGTGAAACCAAAATACATAAATATCACCAAAATGTGATTCATTCTCCATGTTCCTTCATCTTGTTTACATGATAAACAAGATGTTCACATAGTTGATACTTGTTCACATGCTTTTAAACCATCATTATCATAATACATGACTATAAACTAATTAGATGTTCATATAACCCGAGTGTTAATTGTTATGTAATGACATTAGTAATGACTTGTGGGCAAGCAAATATAACAAGAGCTAAAAATATTAATTTTTCAAACATTCTCGAGTGGTTTACAGTTGTGCAAGACTAAAATATCTGGTGTATTCCTCTTTGTGTTGCCAAATCATCATTTGTAGAGTGTTTTAGGATGTGTTGGACAAGTGTCTGGATCAAAAAGATAAAGGTAAATGCTTTCAGTATGTCTCTAGTTTTATGTCTCCAGAATCTGGCTGCTTGACTAAACATAATTGTATGTATCAGTGCATATATAAAGTATTGCCACTATGTAACTGTCATGCTGGTGATGTTTACATCAGTCTATATCAGAAAGAGAGAGACAGAAAGGCTGAAGCTGAAGACAATGATGTTCATCGCTCGTAGATGTCAAGGCTTGACCTTTTCTCCTGCTGTTGAGACCAGCCCTTCAAATACACTAAATACACACACATGCCTATGCATAAACTCACACACGCTAACACTTGAAGGTAAAAAGAAAACAAAGCAATAATGTGGAAATGTTAACAGCTTACAATTAAAAATGTGATTTATGTTCCATGCAGCTGTTAAATGACACTGCAACCCAAAGATATCGATTTCCATATCATTAGCATAATAGTTTTATTGTAGTATAATTACTAAATAAAAAGGCTCCTACCTGGCAAACCTTTATTGCGTATGAGGGACTTTTAAACGAGCAAAATGTTGCCTCACACAAGTAACATGGGTCAATTGCAGCCGGGGATAGTTGGGGGTAATGATTAGATCATTAAAATTTAGTCTATGCTTCACAGAGCATAGAGAAAATTAACTTCCCCCCACCAAGCTCATTTTTCTGCTGAACATGAAATAATGATTTTCTGCCAGTATAATTACAAAGCTAACATCTGATAGAGTCAGCATCCAGGGGGGATTATCACATGCATGAGTATTAGACCTCATTACCAGCTTGACTGCAAAATTATTACATCTTGTAATTGGATGGCGAGATTTATACACAGATTGGGCCAGGGTTCCTCGGTAAGATTGTAATTACAGGCTTCGCTGGTTCGCTACTTATCACACTGCGTGCAGGAGGGAGGAGGGCCAAAAAACAAGCATAGAAGAGGGGAAGGAAGGGCCGTTTCATTAAGCAGGACTACCCTATCAATGGCAGAATGGTGTTGTGGCCAGGCTGCGTGGATGGCTGGGGCGAGTGGGTAACATCTTCCCTCTCCTTCCCTATTTATGAGGCCAAACAGTGGAGGTGTTTGCAGAGTGGGGGTGGAGGGAGGGCATTTATTATTACCAGGGTTCCTTTCACTGACAAATGGGATTTCATTTATTTAACCTCTGCTGATCTATTCCACTGAAACGTATAAACAAGCCATCCGTTTTTTTATGACCAATGCACAGTCAATGCCTCAATTATCTAAAGGCTAACTGAGTGTTAAAGTGAGCCATCTGCCAGTGGGAAGCCCATTGATTTAATTTGCCTTGTGGTTTTACCCTGATGCTACTGGGGCCCCACTTTGTGCTTATAGAAAAAGAGGCGACAGATACACATATCCCTCATTGAAGTCAAGTTCAAAAAGAGCAGTCTTGGCGTATTGTGCATGCTGTTGGTGCCATGTTGCCACACACTTCCCTTTTACTATTCAGTCTATGTTTCACTTCCACTACACTTCATATTCTTCTATAAAATACATGGTAAAAGGAGAACTAGAGCGAGAGAAAAAACAGAAAGAGGGGTTAAGAGAAATCGATACTTGGTTTACATTTGACAAGGAGGATGTTGGGCTGCCAATGGAGGGGACACCTTTGTTCTCCTGTAGCCAGCTAATCTCTGCCTGCATGTTGAAAGGCTATTGACACTGTGTGTGTGCATGTGTGTGCGCTCCTCTGTGTGAAATTGTACTGTCTCTGTTGTCCAGGCATATATTTTCCCTGGAACATAATTGGCTAGTATTTGAGTTTCTGTGAACATGCGGAAGAGTTTGTGTGCATCTGTGTGTGCTTGCATTCTGGAGAGCTGCTTTGCAGCTGATTTTATAGGTGGCCCTACACACTAATCAGTGTGCCGGCAGTAATGGAGTTGTTATTGGAGTCCATTACAAAGGCCCAGGTTGGATCAATGCTGGTATCAGTGTTCACAGATGCAGCTGCTTCAAGTCATACAGACAGACATTCAAAGGTGAATTTCTGTGTGTGTGTGTGTTACCTATGTGTGTATATTAACACACTGGTTTTTCTCTTTTACAGTTTACGTTATGGTATAGAACAGTATGATATGGTATGCAATGGTACGGTATGGTGTGAGGTGGTACGGTACGGTACGGTACAGTATGGTATGGTATAGTATTGTATGTTATGGTATGGTACGGTATGGTATGGTACGGTACGGTATGGTATGGTACGGTATGGTATGGAAGGGTACGGTATGGTATGGTACGGTACGGTACGGCATGGTATGGTATGGTACAGTATGTTACAGTGTGGTATGGTATGGTACAATATGGTACGGTACAGTATGGTATGTTATGGTACAGTTAATGACCTCTCAAAACATTAAGCTTAAGATCTACCTGTAACTTTCAATGATGCCACATTAATGCAAATTAATGAAAACTACATTAGTTGAATTTGGTTTACCCTAGCCCTACAAAATCAACTACTCAAATTTCCTCATGCAGGTATAATGTTGTGTTATGCTGGAGGCAAGCAGGAAAAGCAGTTTTTTTATGGCACTGGTACAGCAGCACAACCACAGCATTCAGCCAATAATCACCCACTGCTGGTACGGTGAATGTTATTGCCAAGGCAATGAGACAAAATCCCTTCAAGTGACACTCAATTGCTTCCTCAACACCAGCAGATGAGCACTTGGCTTACTTTAAGAACAGTGAAATTGTTTGCTAGACTTACTGTACATGCAGCTTCTCACACAGGCACTGCTGCACACAAGCAAACAGAAAAAACGCATATTTCTACTAAAATTGGATTTTACAGTTTTGACATATTTTAAGCATAAAATTTAACATCTATATGAAAAATATTAATTTAATTGATTTTTAATCATCAGTCTTTATTTAAATAGTATCTCATAGTTTATTTCACTTGCAACTGTCATTTTCAGCTGTTTTCAGTGATAAAACAACCTTTCCATCACCATGTTCTACCATTTTCCGTAGCTTCTATCCCTACCTCACCCTGCAACTTTACCCCACCTTAGTATTCATCCTCCTTCTGCTCTTTTCTTTCACCTCCCTTTTCTACATACTTCATAATTTTAATTCTTTTTCACCCTTAAAATATCATCTCTTTCTGTCTTCACCCACTTTTTCCCATTTTTCAGCCAAGGTTCCTCTGCCTTCCCTGTTTTCCCCCTCTCTCCCTCTCTCCCTCCCTCCCTCTCTCTCTCGCTCTCTCTCTTCCCCAGAGTCACTCATATGGTATTTAAGTGGAATGGGGCCCATTAACCCTGCCAGCTTGTCTCTCTTCTCTCCTCCATTGATCAGAATGCACACTGGAGATATTTTATTACTGCTGGTGGAGGGGGACCTGACACAGCCATTTAACTCCTTAGTTTTAGTCAAGATGGAACTGAATCATGTGTGTGCGGGTGTGTGTGAGAGGAGGGTAAATGAATATAGGACTGGACACAGATTGGAGGAAAAGTTGCTCCCAGGGGAAGTATCACAAGGGATTATTAGTCCAGTTAAGACTATAAAAGTAAAAGGCCTTGGTCTGTTTGTCAATTTCTGTCTGATATTATAATTAGAATAATTGTGATTTGCTGTTATGTCCGTGGTGACTGACTAAATAAAATACTGGAATTGCTTTAACACTATAAATTCAATAGCGCAATGTATTAAAGTGAAATTTAAACCTCAGAGGAAAAACATAAAACATGACAGCCTACACATTGTTCCAGAGATCTTGTCTTAAGATTTAATCAGATTTGCCAAATAAGATTATATAAGATATTAAATTATTGATAAGATATAAATAAGATGAATTATAAATAAGATATTGTAATTATTGAGGATAATATTGCAATTGTAATTACAGTTCTGATTTGGGTCAGTTTTCTTGGTTATAAAGGTAAAATATACTACAAAATACAAAGATTTCATGTGCATGTTTTACATAGTACATGCACAGCAACTTTTTTTGCATTTTTTGTGCAGTGGTAATTCTATTCTATTTTATTCTATTCTAGTTTATCCTTGTTTATTCCTACACCTTTAAATCTTCTTCTCCTTTCGGCTGCTCCCCTCAGCGGTCGCCACAGTGAAATACCAATGATTCGCATGTTTGATCTGACATAGGTTTTTTACGTCGGATGCCCTTCCTGACA
>JAQQAE010017617.1:0-11417 GCA_029823295.1 Pseudamia nigra
TATTTGAAGCAAAATGTTCTAAATAATCATGAACTTTGCAAAATAAAATAACAAAATAATCAAGGCATTGACCAAGCTAACAAAATGAAGAAATAAATAATTATAAACAAAATACATGAAAATAAACAAAATAATCCAAAAAACAATCCTAGTGATTCAAATAGAAGTAGAAATACTCATAAACATAAGTACTTGAGTAAAAGTATGAGTACTGTATTTCATAAAAACCTACTAAGATGGAATTTATTATAAAATAATATATTGCATTTAAACAAACATTTTTCTCATTTTGTTAATTTTGTTCCTTATTTTGTTGATTTATAAATCATTTTTTGGTTATTTTGATCATTTTCAACTTATTTGATTATTATTATTTCGTTTTACAATGGTTGTTGCTCAATTCTTTCATTTTTTGTACAATTTTTGTTGCTTATGTTGTTCATTTTTGTTAAGTTACTTAATTATTTTTGATTATTTTGTTGCTTCTTTTGTGATTTCTGTTCAGTTTTGATGTGGTCACCTGCAGATGTGGCATACAGTATGTATTGCATTTAAACCACAACACAGGTAAACTTAAGCAAACAGATAAAATCTAAACAAGTATTTCATTTTTTTTTTTACCTACTTTAGCTTATTAAGTATCTCAAAAGTGTCTTCACAAGGACTCTTGAAGGCGAAAGGTGATCTATGTATGACGGTATCACTAGGTGTATTCATCCTAAATACTTCTTATCATTTCCCTGATCATGATCTTGAGACGTCAACAGAGTTCATGTGTGGAATGCAGAAAATGCTGGCTCCCTTCACTGTACACAAACTAAAAATGTATTCATAAAAAGCTTCAAATATTAAGAGTGTATTAAATAGCTGTGAAGTTATGAGTTGCAGGTTGTGATACATCTCAGGTCAACTTTGTAGAAAAAGACAATAAGTTTACAAAACCCATGTTTGAACAGAAAAAAAACATTTCTTTTGTTGAGTTCTTCATACGAAGTGACTACAAAAAAGAATATTTTTAGTAAAGGAAGTACAATTTGTTCTGTCAAGCGTGTGGAATGTGTCTGTTTAGAACCCTTGAGTGATGTACACCTTATAATTAAACTAGATATGTGACATCAGACTTACGGGCATTTCTAGGAACAGAATGACAAATATCTTGCAGAGGTGTTCCACCCCTTTGCTGGTTAACACTTGAAAACTAAATTGTTATCGGGGTTATGCAGTGTTAACCAGCGAGGGAGTTATGCAGTGTTATCCAGTGTTCATCCCCCTCGTCTGCAGAGGTGGGTAAAAAAGTAATTTGCACAGTTACCTGTGCTTGTATAATATTTTCCAAAAATGTACTTCTGAGAGTCATTATTTTACAGAATCCTCTTGCTCATTTATGGTGGCAAACAGATATACAGTACTGTACTTCTACTCAGTTACAATTGGACACAGCTCAATGAGTAGCAGTAAAATAAACAAAAAATGAAGAACAACAAGTACATAAAATCCAACAGATGACAACAAAATTAACTAAATAATAAACTAATCAACAAAAAGGAACACAATAAACACAAATAAACAAAACAAATAAAAATGAGCAAAATACACAACAAATTGAGCAAAATTAACAAAATCGTCATGTAGATTAACAAACATAATGAAAGTAAACAATAAAACTGCAAAATGCACAACAAAATGAGCAAAAACAATCAAGTAATAATTAACCGAAAATGCAAAATGCTCAGGAAAATTAGCAAAAGTTTGCAAAATAATCAAGTAAATTAATAAAAATGCACAAAATAACAAATAAAACTAAAAAAAACAAAAAGTACACAACAAAATGAGGACAGAAGTACAAAACAACTAAGTAAAATGGCAAATATGATGAGAATAACCAATAAAATGAACCCAAAGCAACTAAATGCACCACAAATGGTATAAAAATAAAGAAAAAAATGTCAAATAAATTAAAAATGTACAGAATAACCCCAAAAGTAGAAAATTTAACAAATATACAACAAAATGAGCAAAAAAAATCAAGTCAAGTAACAGAAAATATCAAAATAACAAATAAAACTTAACAAATATCAACAAAATGCAAAACAAAAATGCAAAATGAAAAAAGTTATTAAATATTAAAATTGTAAACTATAACCAAAAACCTATAAAAATGACCAAAAGCAACAGAATTCTTTAAAAAATGAGCAATAATAGAAAGCCTATTAAGTAAATGGACAAATATGATAAAAAAATAACCAATAAAATGAACCCAAAGCAAATAAATGCACAACAAAATGTGCAAAAACTTTTTAAAAAAATCATCAAGTAAATTCAAATGTACATAATAAAATTGGAAAATGAATGAAACAAATACACAACAAAATACAAAATATACGTTTATGTGTGGATTTATTTTTGAGTTTAAAATGACATATGACAGGAGTCTGTGTGTAATTTTCATTGTTTAGAGACACCACATTTATCTATCGTGTCTGTGGGTCTTAAGCTGGAAACATTTGGGAGTCACTGGCCTTCACCAGTGTGTAAATTACAAAATATAAAGTGTAATGTGTCATCTCTCTGCTTACATGATAAGGGATGTATACAAATATGTTATGAATATGTGACTCGTTTCAAAGCAAATAAGTCAATAAGTGTTTTAAATAACTCAGAAAGTGGGAGAGTACTGAAGAATGACGCCGAGCACGAGACTTGGCGTCTACGCATGCGCAAAACTTGAGCGTAAGTCAGCTGTGTACCGTCATTAGTTCCGGACACATCGGATATTTACAGAACACAAGTTTTTCTGCTAAATTAAAGGACCAAAAAAATCAGGTAGGACCGACTGCACATTTTCTACCAGCGGCTATATGTCGGTTACATGGTTTGTTTCCTCTAAAACAAGTATAACAACTTTTGTCACGTCACGGACGTCGAAATGGTCTGTTGCTGAAGTTAAGAAATCATGATTAACTTGCTGTTAATTCACTGTGGTTTAAGTTAACGCAGCTTTTGAGGATTCTCTATACAGTAATGTGTTATTAACATTTAACTTAACTATCGACAGGGCACTGGCAGAAGACTTTGCTACCTTTGACAAATTGTCAAAATATCCACCATCTGTTTCAAAATATATGTTTAAGAAAGGTTTAGCCGTTGTTATTTACTAGTTTAACCTAGACGAGACAAACTAACTAGTTTCTGCTTGAGGGTTTTGTTACTCTTTAACTTTAAATTCGGGTTTAGTGACAAAAGTCGTGTTTTTAGGATACATTTCACTTGTTACTGTGCCCACGTGACTCAGCGAGGACTATTTCAGGAGGGGTGGGGCGCGAGTGCTCTAACCAACTGTCACGAATGATCTTTATACATCACAACCGGAGGGACAGACATCACAACCCGAGGGACAGACATCACAACCCGGGGGACAGACATCACAACCCGGGGGACAGACATCACAACCCGGGGGACAGACATCACAACCCGAGGGACAGACATCACAACCCGAAGGACAGACATCACATCCCGAGGGACAGACATCACATCCCGAGGGACAGACATCACAACCCGAAGGACAGACATCACATCCCGAGGGACAGACATCACAACCGGAGGGACAGACATCACAACCGGAGGGACAGTCTGAGCTCAGAGATGTGATTCAGCCATGGATAACAATAAGATCCCAAAGTCCAGTTTTAGTCTCAGGCAGGTTAAAAACATTATTAGTGGGATTGCTGGACAATCCCACTAATAATCACTCTACTCTCACTCTATTTACTATTTTTCCATACATTTTTTGGACCACATCTCCTCCAATAGTTTTTGCCCAATTTGCACCATTCAAACACCATAACGCCAAGCTCTTTCAGGACATGTCGGCTATTACTTTTGATAAACGTATCTCTCATAGATTTTAAATAATTTAGGGTTTTTCCACAATTTTTTTCCCATAGGAATTGAACAGGCAACTCAAATGGAATGTTTCTGACTAGAGTGCCATGTCTTGTGGTTAATCATGGCAATGCTACACTGTCGTTGCTTTTGATCCTTTGATGACTTAGTTAGTGGGATTGCTGTCAGAAAATATGCCAAATATGCCATCCCACTGACTTACAGTATGTAAAATCTGAGCAACAGAGTGACAAAAGGTACATGCAACTGCCTCACTATCTCCCATATTAGATGAGAATAGAGGTGTCTGGTGAAAATCCTCTAAGTCTGTTTATTTAACTTGTACTGACTCACACAATTCCACTGAAACTACATAAAATTATATCAGTGCCTGTGTATCTAACACAATGTCTTGTTTGCTTCTGAAAGCAAAGCTGAAATTTCAATCCCACACAATCTCTTCAGAAATTGCCAATTTTCTAGTTCCGTTGTCTGTTACTGAGGGGAATTAAATGGACAAATGACCAAAAGCATACTAGTAAAACATATAGCTGGTGATCACTCTCTTCCTCTTTTGTTCTAAGTAGTTAGCTTATCAGTTTCATCTCTTCATTGTGTTGTTGCAGGGAAACTAATGTTGCAACAAGTTCCTATGTTGATTTTAAGTCTGCTATAATAACACCTGCAATGCCTTTCTTTCAGAAATCATTGTGATTACTAATGTAATTGTCCTTTATTTTTTGTTCATTTGTTGCGCCTAGCATAGTATGAGCTTTATAATGGAAAACAGGAACCATTTATTGGCTTAAAATATTTGAATACATAAATAAAAATGGACCTTTTTTCAATTTAGGCTTTGCAAACAAAGACTGCATAGAACAGATTTGATTAGAACAGAACATGCATACCTTACTTGTAAATTTACAAAACCTGTGACAGAAATGTACTATTACAGCAATTACTGATCATGACAATGATGTGGACCAAGAATGGGAATAGGACATTTAGTCAGTTTGATTCAGCTGTTTCTATGCAGGTGAATAGAGACTATCACAGTTAAGCAAAAATAATTGATTGCAGTTTTTACAAATAATTGCAATATGGTGATCATGTAATAATTGTAACAGGCCTAGCTAGCTTAGGTTTTTTAAAGTGTTGATGAAGGCTTTAATAAATGTATGTGTGTTTCTCTTTCTTTTTTTTTTATTTGCACAAGCATAAACACTTGTCTTTGGTGTTCTAGTGGAATTCTAAACGCCAATGTCATAAAAGTAGTTTGGAGCAAGGAAAAGCTGATTAATTTGCCCATATCATCACAGACTGAAGCACCCTCCAAGCCTTTCTCACTGAAAGCGATTTGCAAGTCTTATCAAACAAGTCAAAGTGTATTTTGTAAAACAAAATTGGAGCCGTGGTTTCAACGTGGGTCATGCTACTTTAGAGGAGAAAATAACCAAGACAGCTTATTGACTACTTAATTAATCAGTAATTAAAAATCTCTCCAGATTACTCTATTCTGTTGTAAATCTTTTACAGCCAAATCACTGGTTCCCCTTCAGCGATGTCTTCCCACTGGTGGGACCAGTGGTTCGCCACAAATGGATCCTCTCACTCTGGTATTCTAAACGACAACAACTGCTACGACACCAACAAGACCACTGTCCTTGCTGGAACCAGATTTGGAGGAGTTCCAACTGTGCTGCTGTTGGATTTTTTAGTCTTCTTGGTATGTGTGCGTTTCTGTCAGTCCATGATGTGATAGTTAAATTAAGCTTGCAAATAGAATCAGATAAAAATCTTGTGACCACAACTGTCTGTTTCTTTTTGTCCTGCTTTCAAATATGGTAAGAACATACAACATAATTGTATGTTTTAAAATCTTCACTTTATTTACAGTAACTCTGATCATTTCTATTGTGTTTCATCACCTTCAGGTGCTGCTGATCCTCTTCTCTTTTATCAGGAAGAAGTTCTGGGACTATGGGCGCTTAGCACTGGTTGCAGACAATGATGGGTCAGTTCACTTTGTAATATGTTAATCATTTCTTTTTGGCTGTAAACTCTTGTAAAGACAGGAATACATTCACATTCAGTGTTCTCCTGTTATTCCAAATATGACAATATTCTGAATTTAATAAGTGTCAGGTAGATGGCAAATGATGGTGGGATATTCTATATTGGTCCTTTTGTCAAATGGAGCTTTGTCCTAATAAGATGTGACATCTGCCACTATTATTCTTGTTTTACGGGGATTTTCAGAGCATGTACACAGTACATGTGGAAAAGTCATCTGATTGGCTATATTAGGTGCAGCTATGTTAGAGAGAAAATCGCTTTGGTACAGGTTGACACACCAAAAAAAAAGACCACATTCTTGGTCAGACAGAGAAACCCACCCACTTTTAAACCTTATGACAGAGGTTATCAACATGTTTTTACATCTGGACAAATATCAGCTGACGATATGTGTTTGAAGGAGGGAGGCAGAGCTCACACAGGGAAACATCCGGAAAACATAAAAGCAATCAGTGTATGAACAGCAGCATGTAAATAGGATTATCAGTGGAAGCTTCATTTTCACTGGCCAAGTTACCAACTTACAGCCATGTGAAAAAATTAGGACACCATATGAAATCCAGTGATTTTTGAACATATGTTTATTTAATATCAATTTTAACAATTTTAGCCATTTTAAGTGAGAATAAATGTGGGAATGCCCTTATTTATTCCTCACCACAGATGCCGTTTTTTAAAATTACATTTTACTGAAAACTTTAAAAAGGCTTTTCTTCCATTTAATTATGTTTTTTGAATTTTTCAGTGTTGTTAAAATTCATATTAAATAAACGTATGTTGAAACATGTAAAAAAAAAAACCAAAAAAAAAACCACAGTACATCATAGGGTGTCCTAAGTTTTTCACGTGACTGTATAAGGAATTTTGTCTTTTTGGAATAAGGGGAGAAGCCAGGATATTTGAGGCATGTAATACACATAGCCATTGCAATATATTTAAGAGAGCATCTTTTTCCTAATATAACTGTGTTTCAGGTTCAATGATTCATCTCATCGTCGCTACGGTCGCATGTCTTCCATGATGTCCAGCGTTGATGAAGTCGAATATGAAATGGTGTGTAAAAGAAAAATCTCTTGTCACAATAATCAGTATTCATAAAGAAAAAAAAATCACTATACAACACCTCTCCAAAGAAGTTGAGCCGCTGTGTAAAATGTAAATAAAAACATAATGTGACGATTTGCAAAACATTAAGCCTGATATTTTAATTGAAAATAGAGCATAGACAATATTTGAAATATTGAAACTGAGTAATTCAATCTTTTTTGGAAATGACTTGCTCATTTTGAATTTAATATTAGCTATATGTTTTTAAAAAAGCTGTCCATGTTTCCTACTCTGTTGCACCACCTCTTCTTTTACCAACAGTCTGTTTGGAAACTGAGGAGACCAATTACTCTAGTTTTGAAAGTGGAATATTTTTCCATTTTTGCTTAATATAGAATTTCAGCTGATAAACAGTTCAGGGTCCCCTTTTTCATGTTTTACATTTCATAATGTGCCAAACATTTTCAGTGGCTGAAAATCAGGACTGCAGCCAGTCACCGTCTTACAACCGCAGAGCTATGCTGTTGGAATATGTGCAGAATGTAGTTTGACATTGTCTTGCTGAAGTATACAGAGCCCTCCCTTGAATATAGATGTCATGTATTTGGCAGCACATGTTGCATCACATCCTGTTTATACTGTATATTGTTCAACATTATTGCTGCCATCTCAAATGTACATGTCAGGTGCACAAATGCAATCCCCATACCGTCACACTGGCTTTGGAACTGTGCACTGCTAAGTCTCCTGTTTAGTTCAGAACACGCGGTGTCTATAGTTTGTGAAAGAATTTAAAATCTGGACTCATCAGACCACAGAACAGTTATCCACTTTGACTCAGTCCATCTTTAATGAGCTCGGGTCCAGAGAAGGGGGCAGTGTTTCTGGATCTGGTTTTATACAGTGTTTTTTTTTCTTTTCTAGCCTTGTCCCTTGTGTACAAAGATTTCTTTAGATCCTCTGAACTTTTTAATGGTACTATGAACTGCAGGAAATGAAATCCCCAAATTCTTTGTTATTTAACCCTCCTGTTGTCCTCATTTTCTGTATACACCCTGTGTCCTCCCTGTGGTGGGTCATTTTGACCTGAGGATAACAAGAGGGTTAATGTTGAGAAATATTCTGCATTTGCATTTGCCGGTGCAGTGTTTACTTCATAAAGCTTCTCTGGGATGCTCTTTACGTAGACATATTATGAACCTGTAGCTCATTAATCTCATTAATTGTGAGATGTTCCACCAAATCTTTTTTGAAATGTGCTGCAGGCATCTAATTCAACATGAGCCCATCATTTTCAAAAAACACTGGACATGTTGTTTTTGTGCTATTTTCAATTTAATACGAGATGTTAGTGTTTTGCAAATCATTCCATTATTATGTTAATTTTACACATCAGCTCAACATTTTGGGAAACTGGGTTATATGTCATCAGAACTGCTGGCTTAAGATGATCAAAATAATTCTGAAGAAAAAAAGATTACTGTCACCTGCCTTGTATCATCATGTATTGTGTTTTTTAGGGATTCTGCTCTTGGCTGCCTTACATCCTCAGAATGGAGTGAGTGACTCAGCACTTTATCTGTTTTTCTGCTCAGATATTTTCATCCTGTGTTTTTGCTGTCTTTTAATTTTTGTGTTTATTTCAGTGAAGAAAAAATAAAGGCAAAATGCGGCATGGACGCTGTTCACTACCTGTCCTTCCAGTGTCATTTGATCATCCTGCTGTTGGTCATGACTGTCACCTCCCTTGCCATCATCCTTCCCGTCAACCTTCATGGAGACCTGCTAGGTGACCTGTATTCATGTTATGCACAATGATTGTAATTTATAACCCAGTATTGCATAAATTGCATAATACTATACTATACACGAGAGTAGTTTACTGTTATTTACCAAACAATTTAACATGCACGCGATGAGGTAAGTCTGCAGTAACTTCAAATATGTCTCAGAATTAAGAAGTTGCACTCTTCACCCCATAATTGGTGAGTCTATATGGAAATGTGCTTTTAAAAAATTATCGTATTTATTGGAAATCACACCATTACTGTTGCCTGATTGTGTTTCGTTATCTCTCATAGAAGTACACATGGAAAAAACAAGACTTATTTTCAAAAATGCTGTTAATATCTTTTTAGGAAATGAGCCAGAGAACTTTGGAAGGACAACCATTGGGAATCTTGAAAAGGGGTAGCTGCAACATTAAATATGAACAAAAATTAACAATATATAAACTAAGGTGTATTTCAATGTAGTTTTGTGCTGTTTACTAATCTTTATCATTTTCTTTTCCAGGAACAACTGGTTATGGCTTCACGCAGTGTTTGCAGTTGTTTACCTGACTTTGACAGTTTTTTTGCTGCGACGACATACATCACAGATGAAAGACATGCGCAAAGAGACCGTGAGTCTGTGACCACTTCCAACCATATTTACAACCAGAAACAAAACGCATACAAATTAAGGTTTATGGTGCATCACTCTTTTTTTTTTTTTTTTCTTTTGCTGGTATCTTGCAGACGAGAAATACCTTGTTTGTGTGTTCCATACCTAAATATGCAACGGAAGAAGCAATAAAGACCCATTTTATGTAAGGTTTCATTAATGTTTCCATGTTGGTCTTGAAACATTGCCCAATGTCACCACCAGTCCTCCTTAATGTCATCACTGTACTTTATTTCACAGAGAGGCATACCCTTCTTGTCGAGTGTGTGCTGTGACCCTGGGCTATGATGTAGCGAAGCTCATGCACCTTGATAAAGAAAGGTACAATATCTGAAGCAAATAGAGCACTATACTTTTTATGCTAGTGATATATGCTAGTTTGTAAGGTCATATTTGCAGCTCATAGAAGGGCATAGCAGTGTGGGGATTATTTGCAGCACTTTTTTTTTTTTTTTACCACCAGAAACAGCCGTTTTTCAAATGTTCGTTATACTGTTGTTATGAAATACTCTTTCACCCCCTGTTATTAAACATGTTGCAGTGTACTTGGAAGTCAGAAGGTTCAAGTTCCCAGCTTGTTGTCAGTCATACAAACAGTGCTGTTCAAGTCTTGTTCATGGGTGTTTTGTGAGGCTGTTTGTATGCGTAGAATACCACATAGAATTTTGTATTGGTAGAGGTCAAAGTTATTTTGAGGTTGTTTATGCTTTAGATAAATCCATGACAAAAAATAATGGACATTTAAACATTTTAAGAGCCACAATGTAAAGTTAAGCCTCATTGAAATGTACTGACACAACATATTTATTTAACCCTTTCATGTGCAGTGTCCACTGCTCTGCCGTACAAGGACAAATTGACAGGCAGAAGTTAACATTAAATTTATAGTAATTACAAAATTAAGCCAAAAAGCAAAACAAAATGCAATAAGTCAGTGAGTATTTGGACTTAAAATGAACAAAATAATCAAGGAAAAAGGAACAACATGGGAATCAAAAGGTACAAAATAATAAGGAACAAAATCAGAAGAAAAATTAACAAAATAAGAAGCAAAATGAATGAAGAAAATGAACCAAATTAGATGATTAAGGAAAAAAAATGAACAAAATGAGTAAAAAGATCAAGAAGCCGCGAAGGAAAGAACAAAAACAAAGAAACAATAACAAATCATCAAGTAGATTAACCAAATTAGATGGAAAAAGAATAAAAATGAACAAAAATAGTTCAGGAAATGCCTTAAAAAATTAACCAGAGCAAAAACCAAAAATTTGAAGTATTTCTCTCACTGTTTGCTGAGTCAGTGCTGTTGTAGTTACTCACACAAATTAGAGCCATAGTATTTGCAATAGCAGCACTATTTGACCTTCTATCGACCACTATAATACAAAGAAATAACATACAAACTGTGTGGTTGGTTCATAATTTGTTTTTTTTTTATACATTAACAAATAGTAAGTAAAGCTTGATGGTATTTCACTAAACAGACATGTCCTGATGGACATAATTCAGCCACTACCTTGCTCAAAATAAATGACATTATTTTATCGGTTGTTTGGAAGAGACAGAGATGCATGAACCAAACAAATATGGGCTACTTTGTTTTGATACCCATTTTTAGTGTCATTTTACTTTCTCTCATGAAATTCATGTGAACCAACTAGTGCTGCTGATTTAATCATACACAAGGTGATGATTAAATAAAACTGTGTTATGACTTAATGCATTACTTTTTGGAGTTACTTATTACGTGATAGAGGACATATTTGACTAGAAATGGTCTATATTTAAATTGTCCACTTGAGATATACAGTGAACCCTGAATATTCTAGGGTAAACACCCTATTAAAAATATTTTTGCATAGGAACAGAGGACATTTAAACCATTTTCTTTTAATACTTTTAGTGTTGTTATTTTTTGTAGACAGACGTAGGTTTTTTTACCTTAACATGTTTCGACAACTTCCTGT
>JAQQAE010017618.1:0-11416 GCA_029823295.1 Pseudamia nigra
TTCCTTTTCAAATAATAATAATAAATAAATGTGCAGGTAGGGGTGTGTAATACATACTTTATATGGGAGTTTGTCGTAGGTCCAGAACAAATTAATGGATTTATATGTAAAAGTCTCTTCGGATACGGAGAAATTCAGATGCCGAGCGTGACCCCAGAACGGATTAAACTCGTTATGCGAGGTACCACTGTAGTTACAAAAGCAAACTGGGTAGGTGATAGTCAACTTCTCCAGATGAGGGCAGCAGTATGTGCAAATTTGCTGTGTGATCACCAGTCCATGTTAACATAGATTCACAGTCTATCTCCTTTGCTCTTACCAGAGTCGCAGTGACCTCAGACCCCCTGTGCGTTCATGTGTTGACTAAAAGATGTCACCATTGCATTTTCATTTGTACCACTGACTAGTATGGAGTATGAAAATATATTTTAAAAAATAAATATACAATGCTTAACCTGGCAGGGAAACAAGTTAGGCCTGGCGGCGTGCCAGGCCTGTGATACACTGGGAGAAAACCTGCAGTAGTTTTATTCAGTAAAAGAATAGTTTCATGCAAATATAATATTGGTTCGTCCATGGCAGTGCATTTGCTCATGTGCTCTGTTTTAGAGTTTGCTGTATGTTGATAGATGGTTTAGGCTAAACTGTGGCAGTTCTGACCATCTACAATTCACAACAGGCTTTTAGAATTGATTTATGCTTTTACTTTGTCGGCTTTCTTGGTATATAAAAAAATTTTTTTCAGAGCCAAGTTAGCAGTGTTATAATTGACTGATACAGTACAGTAACATTATGAAGTTGTAGATGAAGAAGAAAACAACATAATACAGATTTAGTCTTAGGGAAAATGTCACATTCATATTTTTTTGGTATGTCTGGATTTGGTGGTGGTGGGTTAATTTTTGAATATCAATTATATATGCATTTGTATGAAAAAAGTTTGGGCACCCCTGACAATCTATATTATTTTAATTTATAAATCAGAAGGTGTTTTGGATCAGTAATTTCATTTTGATCTTTCAAATAACTGATGGACACAGTAATATTTAAGCAGTGAAATGAGGTTTATTGGATGAACAGAAAATGTGCAATATGCATCAAAACAAAATTAGACAAGTGCGTAAATTTGGGCACCCCAACTGAAAATTCACATCAATATTTAGTAGAATCCACTTTGGCAAAGATAACAGCCTCTAGGCGCTTCCTGTAGCCTCTAATGAGTGTCTGGATTCAGGATGAAGGTATTTCGGACCATTCCTCCTTACAAAACATTTCCAGTTCAGTTAGGTTTGATGGTAGTTGGGCATGGACAGTCCGCTTCAAATCATCCCACAGATTTTCAATGATATTCAGGTCTGGGGACTGGGATGAACATTCTGGAACATTGTACTTGTTCCTCTACATAAATGCCTGAGTAGATTTTGAGCTTTGTTTTTGATTGTTGATTCTTGAACATTATTCTCAAGAATCTGCTGATATTGAGTGAAATCCATACAACCCTCGACTTTAACTGAGGTTCCATCAGCCCCACAGCATGATGGAACCTCCACCAAATTTTACTATGGGTAGCAAGTGTTTTCGTAATGCTGTGTTCTTTCGCCGCAATGCATAACACCCCTTGTTATGACCACATACTGTAACTCAATTTTTGTTTCATCAGTCCACAGCACCCTATTCCAAAATGAAGCTGGCTTTTCCAAATGTCCTTTCACATACCTCAAGTGACTCTTTATGGCATGTGTGCAGAAAAGGCTTCTTCCGCATCACTCTCCCATATAGCTTTTCCTTATGCAGACTGTGCTGAATTGTTAAACAATGCACAGTGACACCGTCTGCCGCAATATGAAGTTGTAGGTCTTTGGAGGTGATCTGCGGGGTGTCTTTGACCGTTGTCAACATCCTTTGCCTCTGATATTTTTCATGGTCTGCCACTTCTGGCCTTAACACGAACTGTGACTGTGGTCTTCCATTTCCTCACTATGTACCTCACAGTGGACACTCACAGCTGAAATCTCTGTGATAGCTTTTTGTAGTTTTCTCCTAAACCATAATGATAAACGATCTTTGTTTTCAGGTTATTTGAGAGTTCTTTTGATGCCCCATGTTGCCACTCTTCAGAGCAGAGTCAAAGAGAAAAACAACTTGAAGTTGGCTATCTTAAATACCTGTTTTCATGATGGAATTCACCTGTCTATGAAGTTCAAGGATTAACAAGCTCACTAAACCAATTTCGTGTTCCAATTAAGTAGTGACAGGTTTTCAAATCAAGAACATGACAAGGGTGTCCAAATTTCTTCACCTGCCTAATTTTGTTTTGATGCACATTGAACATTTCTGCTCATCCAATAAACTTCATTTCACTGCTGAAATATTACTATGTCCATCAGTTATTTGATAGATCAAAATGAAATTGCTGATCCAAACACCTTCTGATTTATAAATGAAAATATTGGAAATTGTCAGGGGTGTCCAAACTTTTTCATATGACAGTATAATGTCTCTAATTGCCACAGGCATGATTTTCTCTGTTTTAATTTCTTTTCATTACAGTGCATTGAGCTTTTCAGTGTTCACGTTCCTGAAAATTATATAGCTACCTAAACTACCCCTAGTGTTTGTGTTTTTACATTGCACTTGCAGTTACTTGGGAAAATCCATGTGTTAATTTTTTTAAATATTTCGTTTATTTCTTGGTCAATTTATGGATTATTTGTTCTCCTATGTCTATTTTGTTTAATTTTTGGTTACCACACACTTTACTTTGTTCACCTTTGCTCATTTTCTTATTATTTTTGTTCATTTAATGTTAATTTTTGTTCATTCTGATTAGTCTTTTCATATTTATGTTAATCATTTTCTTAATTTTAAGTGTGAAGTACATAAAAACATGTATGTATTTTTTATTGAAATCACAATAAAAATGAGATTATTTGGATTAACTGAACTCAAAATAACTATATTCCTGCACAACACCTTCCTCTGTACCAACCCACTTACTATTTACCTCATTACCTGGAATCTTCAAGTCAGTAAAGATGGTTTGTTCAAAACTCACTTTAAATTTGGTTGAATAATGGTCTCAGATAAGTATTTAAAAGCATTAGATGTACATGACTCATACCTGTAGGCATCCTGATCCTTTTGTTTTCTCCAGCTCTGTTCCTTCAGGTGGACAATGTTGGTCCAATATGAGAGGAGTGGGGAGAGAGATCTGAGGAGTAAGAAGGGGTGGGGGCGGGCGGTAATAGAGACATAATATTTACCAGGCAGCCCCTCGAAATGTCGTCATGACTCTCACAACTCCTGCCTTTGTTGACATCAGCATTCAACCCCCTCACTGTGCACACTGACTATCCCCCTCGTCTTTCTCTCTTTCTACATACATACATATACAGCCACTGACACTTAGGTACATAAGCAAATCATAAACATGCATATTTACTCACACACTCATGCAGACACACACACAAGACCAAATTGGATGGTGGGAGCATTGACACCTGGAATATTAATGCTGCTCATTAGGGCATACAGCAACATCAATTCAGGGGAAGCCCATCACTTGGGGTATGGATACACATGTGCACGTGTGTGTGTGAGAATTGGGGTTATCCTTGCTCCCACCTCCTATCTTTCATCATTGTCTCATCATTTAACTCTGCATTCTGAACGAGTCTCCGTCATTACTCCAATTCAGCTCATTTTGTGTATCTGTGTGTGTGTGTGTGTGTGTGTGTGGGTGGGGGGGGGGTGTATATATATTTACGTACTACCGGTCAAAAGTTTTTTTTTTTTCTTGAAATTCAAGCAGTTCACATTCAGTGAAAAGCTTGAAATGGTCCAAAGGTAAGTGTTGACTCCCCAAGATTAAAAACAGTTAAGGTTACCCTAAACTGAAAAAATAATGTACATTTCATAATTACGGTATAAAAAGGTCATTTTCGGGGAACAAGCAATGCATTAGCAACTTAATGCTGGTCTGCTCCAAAGGAGGTTGATCAAGCATTGAAAGTTTGTGCAAATAATCCCTGCATGTGTCCCAAGTTTGCATGATTAATTACAACCCCGTCTGTCTGCATTAAAGCAGTGTTGGAACACACTGTTACCAAAAATGCTCACCCTTGTGAGCATTATTTGAACTGTGTTGCACTGCAGAAAGTATTGTGTTGTGAAAAATCCACGATAAAAATAAAAAAAAATGACAAAAGATAAAACAATGTCAAAGATTCGGATAAAAAAAATGAAGTAAAAGATGCAACAAGACAGAAGTGCCAGGGTGCAAGACTATATGCAACAAGATAAAAACAATGTACTATGATCAACAGGGTCAGAACCATGTGATGGACATGACCAGATGCAACAAGACATTTCTCATTTTGAAGTGATTGTTGATGGGTTTTTTTTCTATTTGTGAAACATCTGTTCCATCTGTGACATTCCAGTATTTTCCCTGCACTGTTTGACAATACAAGCTTCTGTAACAAAGAAGACATGGCAATTCATGATACATTACTGTGCATTTGCCAGATATATATCTCGCCTCCACACTGCCCTCATCACTTTGTATGGAGACAGCATTAGACACAGCACTGGGAGCAAGTACCGTAACTACCTCTAATCATGTAAGCTACGAGTAGTTCTCATTTACTAGGCAGCCCTCAGGTGTGTTTTCATCTGTCACTCTTTTTAGATCATACTGTAATATTAAATAAATGAGAAGCCTGTTAGTGGGGTGTCTCTACTGAATCTCTCTCTCTCTCTCTCTCTCTCTGTCTCTCTGTGTGTGTGCATGTGTGTGTCTGGCCCAGAGGCTGGGACACAAGTGGGACCACCAACCTCTAGCATTAATCTAGGGCATAACTACCAAATGTATGTTTTTTTACCCCAAGCCCAAAGGATAGGATGTATGGCAGAACCTCAACCTATAGTGCAAATCTAGGGCACACCACTAAAGCAGGTAAGTGTGTGTGTGTGTGTGTGTGTGTGTGTGTGTGTGTGTGTGTGTGTGTTCATCATAAGGCATATTAAAAGGTAAAGTGCCGCAGAAAGCAGAGTATAGCCGATCATTTCCCTGCCCCTCTGGCGCTCAAGGCTTTAATGCTGTCTTTGTGGATAGGAAATGGGAAGAAATCAAGACTTTTATACGTCAGTTTGACACACACATGCACAGAAGCAGAGTGAAGGTCTGGTTCTATCCCCCTGCAGCTCTTTTGCTGTATAAACACATACAAAAGCTACCTGAGGATTGCATTCTTTCATACACATTCCTGCATCTGACTAGTTCTGTGGTGCTGCACGGTCTAGATCACCTCATCATGACCTGTTTACATCAAAGTTCAAAGGTCAGCCATTCAGGTAAAAGAGGTTCATTAAGTGTTATGAACATATTCCGCTCTACATGCTTCTTGTTATTTCTTTCTTGTTATTAAAAAGGTGGAAGAACTGATAAAGAATGAGTAATTTTATGTAGCCTAGAAGGCATTTTTAAAAAGTCAATGTAGTAAACTAACAGTGCACAAAATATTGCCACGCAAATAGATTTTTAGCATTCTGTGTCAATAAATACTGTGAGGCAAATTATTGTTTCTTTCAAATTTAATGGCAGAATTGAGGGTCTGAGTGAGTGTTAAAGAAGACAAATGTTTTTTCTGGTTTTAAATGAACAGTCAAAGCCTAGAGTGATGGTAATGGTACAACAAGACAAAAGCACACGTGACACAACATGACAAAAACAATGTAAAATACGCAAGAAGTTGAAAATTATGAAAAATATGCCCCAGGAAGAAACCAATACAAAAGAGCCTCTTTTTACATTAGAAAAATTTCCAGACGAAAACAGTGTTTTAAGGCTTATGTAGCTTACTTTCTTTTTATTTAATGTACATACTTGAATGCAAACACTTTCACAACATTAAATCAAAAATAATTAAATGAGTGCAGTCTGAGCTGGGAATGTAAATCAGTTAAACCCAAAAGGCAGAGGACAAAACACATTGCAAACATAATATCCTTATATTGTTACAACAATATATGTATTACATTAATACTCTTTTACTGCTCAGTCCTAATTATTAACACACTCCAGAATTTTTGTGCTCTATAACATATCTGAATATTGTACTACTATTATTAATAATTAATATCTTCGCTTAGCGGTCTTGCTGACAAGAGTTGATGATGATATAAACATTAAATTTTAAGCCATGAGAATGAAGAAACAGCCTGAGGGTTTCTTTTGTCCATATTTCTCTGTTCTTTTCTGCAGCTCACTATTGCATAAAAATGCCATTATTACTTTCTGCTCTGTACATGTGACTATGTTTACAGTTCCCGTTTATGAACTAATTTCTAAATGTGTGTGCATCATACAAAATTTGGTCTTTTGTGTGTGTTGGGCTCAGTGTCCTAGCGCTGGGATGTGGAGATGGATAACTAGGCTAAAGAGCGGCACATAGACGGGAGGGTGTTTTCCCTCCATGCTTTATGTGATACCAGAGACACAAAGACCCAGTGAGAAGGAAGAGACACTGGAAAACATGTAGCTTCAATGAAACTGCACAAAATAGTGTACATTAGATACACAGGTTGTGTACGTATCAGAATGGTGTTGCTCTCAATTTGTAGTATGTTTGTCATCCATTCTTAAGTGTTTTAGGGAAAGAAAAAGACAAAGGCAGAAATGGATGGACACAAAAATAAAACCATGCTGTGTTGATTTGCAAGAGCCCAAGTGAAGCTGCTGCACAGCTGTAACTGTCTGTCTGCGAACACATGAGGAAGTAACACACATACACACACTGAGGGGCACTGGCCTCATGCCTGGCTAATGCACACCACACCCTGTTCTGCTCTTACCAAAGGTTGTACACGAAGAAGTGTGTGTCTGAGAGTGTTTTGCTGAAAAAATGGGAACTTGTTGACACTATGACTGTGGTTGGAGTCAAATACTGAATGCTATACACTCCATACATATATCGGATCAAACTGCAGGCTCTTTTCATAGCACTTTAAATGGCTACTATTAGATATTTTAAGTAGATCTACCGGTAATTGCACGTACAGAAAAAAATAAACAACTAGACGTCAGAGTGCCTGTGGATGTAGCAGCCGATACTTGTGACCAATAGTGTACATAAAATATCATCCTTTTTCCTTGTTTTCGTGATTGGTAAAATTTTTGTTTTTGTTAATTATTGTATTCATTTTTTTGTTTATTGTGTTTATGAAATCTTTCATTTTTATTTCTTTGACTGTTTTGTTCTTTTTTTTTCTAAATTTGGTCCAGTGGGCAATGAACAGGTCTATTCATTGAGGCTAATATGGAAGTAACTTTACGTTGTAATCCCACCGCTTGGCCACTGGGGAACCGTTCGTTAGGCTCCAAGAAGCCTTTTTCCACAGAGATACACTGGACTTCTGTCTGAAAAGACAAGCAAATAAATTTTTTCATGGGTCATCATGGTCTCAAAAGTATTATTTGAACCCTCTAATAAATAATGTGATGGTCCATCTTTAACATTTTGCTCCGTTATTAAGATATTACTGCAAATGCTCAAACAAATCACTGCCGTGCTGGGGTTTGATTGACATGTTGCTATGGTAACAGCTCACTAGTGAAGTCGGACCGATTCAGACCTTCTTATCTTCTATTTATTCAATATGTTATACATGAGATATGCTTGACTGCAGCTGTGGTTAAGTGTTTACACTAACAAAACCATAAATATGACTTTTTTTGACACTGCATGGTGAAGTTTTACCATGTCAGTAAGCTAGCGGCTAATGATAGCTCTCCCTGACATGAACGCTCAGTTAGCTCCACTGCCGTTCGTCCAAATATGGTTACATCCTGTTTTTGGCTCCAGTATGCCGTCCAGGAAGAGACAACCTGATTGGCCTCAAAACGGCCCTTCAAAAACTAACGGGTGACGTCACGGTCACTTTGTCCAGTTACATATAAAGTCTATGCACAGCTCAGAAACGTGGCCAAATTCCTTTGTCCATACAGTGTATGTGTACATAGAATAAGACATACTGTTGAGCAGCTGAAATCCTACATCAAGCAAGAATATTCCACTTTAAAAATCAACATTAGCTGGTGTCCTCAGGTCCAAACGCCAACAGTGTTGTTAAAATAGGTAATGCAACAGAGTGTTAAACCATAGATAATGGCCATAGATCAACTTTTTTGAAATGCATTGCTGATGTCGAATTCAGAATGAGCATGTGATTTACAAAAAAACCCATGATTACATTTCTCAGTTTTGACATTTGATCAGTATTTGTTGTGCTATTTTCAGTTAATAATGGGGATATAATGATGATTCTTTTTCTTTTATTTATTTATTTTCTTTTTCTTTACATTTTACACAGCAGCTCATTTTGTACAGACTACTTTTTGTCAGTGTACCAGTAGAGTATGTAGCATGACATTTTGAATACAACCTGGATTTTTAGTTGCTCATAGTGTAGCTCATAGTGCTTGTGTTAAGTTGTGTCTGCATGTGGCTGTGTATTCTTCATTAGACAAACAAGCGGAATCCCCTAATTAGCTGCTAGCAAATATAGATGATTAGACATGGTATGGCTCTCAGCAATAATATTGTTGGATCTTAATGACTTGATAATCTACTCTAATCCATACGTGACCAGACTTAATATATCCAACCCATTGTACTTTGAAGCAGGTTGTATGGCTGTTGTTGCTCTATTAGTTTATTAACCTTAGTGGTGTTTGTCTAGGACGAGGACTGTTGGGTATATTTTTCAAAGAAAGATTTATTGTACACAAAACTAGCAAACCGAATTAAAAATGTTAAAGCTGGAAATGATCAGCCGCATATTAAAAGTTTCACTTCTGCCTAGCTGAAAAGAAAAAACACATTTCAGTGGCCTCTTGAGACTATGAGAGGAAATCCAATGTCCTGTGTTGTATATATGTAGAACAGCTTTGAGGGTCTGAGTGATATTCTTTGTAAAAAGAACACGGTTGTACTTTGGGCTTTGATCTCGACTGCTTTGAATGTCAGCGACCATTCACAATGATGTCTTCATTGGCCTCGCTAATGAAAGTGGATTCTAGCAGCTGAAGCTTAACAGCTTTATTATGAATTTAAAAATGGAGAAGACCACTCAAAATTGGCTTGTCCTATCATATTTGTGACTTTCACAGAGTTAAATCTCTCTGAAATATAGGAGTCATTTTGTTAGCCCTTTTTATTTACCGCAAATTAATGTAAATTAGATGCAATTGCAAAGAGTAACTAATTGTTTTTGCTTAATGCTTACAGTTGTTTCCTCAAATTTGTTTAGGTTTTGTGCATTATATTGTTCATTTATCTTCATTCTCTTGATACTTTTGTTCATTTTGTTCATCTTCTTCTTGTGTTCATTATTCTGTGCATTTTTGTTTGTTTTATGGATTCTTTTGATATTTTTTTATTATGTATTTATTTATTTATTTTGTTCAGTTTGATGTATTGTGTTGAAAGTCAGCATATGCCATTTTGCCTTTAATGCCTTTATCTTTAGTAATTTACTGCTTACTTGATTTGATTTTTAGTGCTGTGGCTTTCATCACATGAAATTAGAATAAACAAAATAAGTTCAATCTTAAGTATTTGGCTCAAGAAGATGATACATTTCTTTTTTGGGCTCAGAGCCCATGAGAGTCACTTACTTAATTGCTTACTTAAGGTATAAACATATAAACACAATTAGATTTTCTATATAATTAGCTGCATAAGTATAGGTAAGAAAAGCACCACTGTGAGCACTGTGATGAGTTAAAATGTCTGTATGAAGCAGTGTGGATTCTTAGGTTAAAGGCAGATTTCACCATAAAAGCAGCTGCAGTTCAGTCCTGCCTGATAATTCGCTCCAGCCTTTTCATTATAAAGATCAGGTTTCGTCTCATAGAAAAACAAGAACGTTATTGAATTATTGCAAAGTCGATTGTCCATGCAGGAGACAAGTTAGTTTTATGGCAAGACATCGCTCCTCTCCTTGTCTCAGTCCCATTATTTGTTGTAATTTATGCCCATGTTTGTTTTAAATGTTTCCAGTATGTTCTATCCACAATGTATCAACAGTGAATGAGGAGGTCTTCATGTTTCTAAGGAAAAAGGGAGGTGATTTTACAGCAGTGTAGGAACAGTGATCTGGGCTACAGTTCATTTTAAAGCTCAAGTTACAGTGAATCAGATGGAGGTTTGACAGCCCTGCTCTAAAGCACTGAACCAGAGTCTGTGTGAAGGGAAAGATGCCCGTGGCTCCTATTTCAAGGAGCTGGCTGCCAGGCCAGTGCATATGTTGTTATGGCTAGGAAGATGACTTGGTCCTTTGATTATATGGCTGTGTGTGTGTGCACATGTGTGCAACTTCCAGAACAGATGTGCGGTTTAAAAACATCCCAAAACCAGCATGTATATGTGTATGATAGCATGGAAGAGTAGAAGATTTAGAATTCCATCTGAACCATTACATTTCATTTTAACTCATATATCCCTTGTAGAGTTGACAGACCAGAAACAAATCTTACAGTGAACAGTGCACAAAATCATTCTTAAAATAAGTCACCTTTAGAGACTTACACATTTAAAACTATTCAAAATAATATGTAACATTTCTGCACTGAAATGTCTAAAAACTATGAAGCATATATTATATTTTGTTAAAATGTTTACTTGTATTAAATATTTCTAACAGTTTGATATATTGAATACATTTCTCTGAATTTCCAGAGTAATATATCAGCAGCAAAGTTGTTCCACATGATAGAGGTGCTTTTTAGAAATTGTGCCCACAGGAGAAAGTGTACCTAGGGGAAATCTATTACAGTGAAAATTTAACTCACATTGTCGATCAGCTGTTTGCAAAATCTTCAGAAGTTCCGATGAAGCATAAAAGCATGACTGATAGTTTGGGGTTGGACTGATGAAGCAACAAAATTACAACTGCACAACATGTTAGATGCAAATCAGAAAAATTGTGGTCTGCTTCTTCTCTTCTGTTTATTTGAGCCATAACTAGCATTGCCTGCAGCACTACCTTCTGACCACATTGTGTACACTTCTTGATTTGGGTCAAACACATCTATGGAAACAAACCTAATTCTCTTTTTTTTTTGCAACTTCTAAAAGTTTGCTTCAAATTGCATTTTATGGAAACAGCTACTGTGATTATGTTTTTTTTAAGGCCATAGCTTGGTGTAGGAAAAGGCGATATCAGTTGACCCCTTCCTTTCCCCATCCCCAATAGTAAATATACAGTATCTCACAAAAGTGAGTACACCCTCCACATTGCTGCAGATATTTAATTATATCTTTTCATGGGACAATACTGAAGAAATGACACTTTGACACAATGAAAAGTAGTCAGTGTTCAGCTTATATAACAGTGTAAATTTATTGTTCCC
>JAQQAE010017619.1:0-11416 GCA_029823295.1 Pseudamia nigra
TCATATTTGGACAAAATAGACAGCTTTTAGGTGCGCCTTATAGTGCGGAAAATACGGTATTGCAAGTAATAAATATGATGCATTAATGTACGAGCGTCACATGTAATAATAGAGTGTTATAGTGTTTTGTTTTGGTTTTTTTTTTGCTTTTAGTTCATAGGCCCCAAAACTGGAAAATATATTCTCTGTGATCAGGTCACCATGGCTCATCCACTTCTAAATTCACATCCAGTAGTTTCCAGATAGTACCTAGTTACCCAACAAAATGTGTTGGCAGACTTGCAGAAAGGCTACGACAGCAGAAATTCGTTTGAATCTGGCTCGTGCTGATGATGTTGTGTGGACAAATGCAGTCATGTTCAGTTCCGTGTATCCCACCTCTGCCCCAAACTGAAGACGTGTGAAGCTTCCACAGATACCCACATATCTAAAGTTGTATCTTTCCTTCCTGAAGTCGTTGTCTGAACGTCTTTAGCTCATTCCAGACATGATATAATTTATTGCATAAGTTGCCATCAATTTTTCTCCCCCCCCAACCTCCCTAAAATTCTGTTTGTTTAAACTGAGATGTGAACTCTAGGATTTGCCACAATTTCAACTTGTTCCTAAGTCTCAATACCTTGCTTCTTAATTTTTTGATGGGCTGTTTACTAAAAACACCCCCAAAAGACACTCTTTCTAAAAGGTCAAACCCCTTATTAGTAGAGGAGTTATTACTGCGCGTACGTAGAATAAATTGTGCTGATGTTAGATTGTTTTTATCTTTTAGATGGATCCTGAATATAGAGTTAGTAAGTTCCTGAGTCTACTGAAGGACGAAGGAGCGTAAGTATTCTTTTCCTGTTTCCAACTGAAGTCATACAAGACGGGGTCGTCAGTGACACTGAACACTCACACTACTCACCCATCTATCATTTCAGCTCAGCCAAGTGTAATTTTCAAGTCTTCATTTACTTAAAAACTGAGGTAGAAGCACTAAGTGTTTACATTTTCATCACAGTATCAAGTATGATTAATATACACATATTCTGTTTATTTCTTACAGACTGGGTTCTGATAAGTTTGTGGCAATCTAGACTCAGTGGAGCCACGTAGTGAAAAACACGGCATCCTTTAACGGTAAGACTGTGAGTATATTTCTAAAGTCGCCAGAGCCATTGTGCTGTAAACACGATCAGCCAAATCACCTCATGAGAAATTGTGCTGCGTGTTGATTAATTCCAGTCCTGTGCATTAGAAGGTTTTTTTCTGTGTTCAGAGGTCTTTAGGTGCCCTCTGGCTCTGGGGCTTTGAAATAAAAAGTTCAAACAATTTACTTAAAATTAGAGCTGTGTTATTGCATGGCCTTATTGTGATTTACCTGTTTACCTGCGTAGCATGTTCTTTTTTTTTTTTTTTCAACTCAAAGAGAAGAGAAACGGCATTTGAAAAACAAAACTTACAGAAGCACGTTTCACATGGTATGTTTTACACAATCTTCTCCTTTTCATAAATTTTATCATCCTAAATTCTATCAAATCTATATCTGCAGTCGTATAATTACAATTCCGATTTGTTTTGCAGCCGCACTTCAAATCATCTCATTTAAAGTATGTTATTTAAACAATTTTCCCAGTTTGTTTTCAGCCATTATCCATTGCATATTTACAAAAGACAGATAGCAATATTTACTTTTGATGCCCTTCACATTGATTTTTCTGCAGTTTGGCCCAAAATAGGTTGTGTGCTGCATGGAAATCTTACAACAATACAGGAAAAACTGTATTAAAATACAATTCTGTTCCTTTTTTATTGTTGTTTTGAGATCTTTGAGCTTTGACACTCTTCGTTTCCTCTCCTCTGTTAATGTATTTTCAGCATATGCATAGATTGCTAAAATGTGAGGTAATGATGAAATTCGTCCTGCATTCAAACCATAAATTTGATTGATTGTGAAATGATTGCAATATTGGAGAAAACTCTCTTTCGTAACACTGACTAAACTTGCAAATCCTACTTTTGGAATACATCAGGGTTAATTTGATGAGAACCCAAAAGGCTGAACAACTTCTCAGCTTTTGTTTTTTAAGACGTATGGTATAGCTGGCACACGGTGTACCTAAAAATAGGTCGCCTAGACGGGTGCTCTCCTGTGGCAGTGCGCCTCTTTTGCCTGCCTGTCTATTCTCACTTTTCTTTGTCTTTTTTTCACTCAGTTGCCGAGGAACAGAAGCCCTAAAAGAGGCTGACGGGAGGAAGCAAGCAGGAGACGGTTTACATCTGTCTCTGCATCATTCCTTCTCATCCCCGAAGCTCAGTCTGCCTCTTCTTTGCACTGCAGTTTTCTGCAGCAGCACTCGCCCAGGCAGCCTCCTCTTAGCATCTACGTGAATGAACATCTGTAAAATAAGCAATGTTTATGGTATCTGTGTATACTGTAATTTATGACGTGTTGTAATGTATGTGATGCCCCCAGCACTCCTTTGAAATTTTATATAAAAAGATGGAAACACTGTTGTGCATGCAGTAACATACATACTGTATCTGCGTGCCTCTAAAGGCTGTATTTGTATGCATGCGAGTGTAAAATCATTCCAGGACATGGTGACTCTTTCATTTAAAGATCTCACTTTGCTGTTGTCATGCACTTGCTTGTTTCTGACTGTTGATGACACTGAATAAATGAAGTGTAATACTAACACCATAACATCTGTAGTCAATGCAGTACTTTGTTGAAGCTTGTGGTAAAAAGCATACTAAGCCTTAAGAACAGTACAAAGGCATTTGAGCCACAGAAAGTCTGAAACGCATAAAGCCTCCGTTAAAAGCAACCAGTAAATGCCATGGTTCTGTATTCACAGTAGGCGCAACACCCCAAAGACGTGGAAAACGCCTCGAATTCTGTTCTGAAACAGTCTTAAATGAACTTGTTGAAAGCTGCAGAACCCGTGTTCAATGACTTATGTACGGTACTGATTTGTACACAGATGTAGAATGTAAGAGAATATATGATGAGCAATAGTTTGTCATTAACTTCATGATTTGATTTAAGCCCAAGTACATTCATTCACATTATCACACACTGAAAATCTCTTTCTCACACTGTAATCATGAATATTAGTGTTTTCATCAGGAGTGAGAATGTTTGGCATAATTGGGATTTATTGTTGAGACGCTGTGTCATGTTGTGACTTTGAGAAACGTGGTCCCCTGTGAATGTGATGAGCATACTGTGGTTAACCCCCCCCCCCTTCCCCCAAACCTTAATGAGCACAAACAATAAAATGCTGCATGTCAGCTCCGCGTGCCACAGCAGGGTTCACTCACAGTCGTGGATTGTCTCAGATAGTCGTTACCGTATTGTCAGAATGTCACCACCCTGGAATGGCTCGTTCTCCTACTCACAGTTTTAGTTAATTTGCTATGATTTAAGTAAATGTGTAATTGGCACGTTATTTGTCATGGTAGATTTTTGAAAGGCTTTTCACCCAAATGGTATTTTTGTGCATTATGCTAATCTTTAATATTAAACTGATTATTTCATTCCATGTAAAGTACATGGATGTGAGGAAAGAGGTATTTATATGTGGAATTATCTGCCTGTACCAGTTTTTAAGAAATTTTACCACCTTTCATTTGTGCCACCTCAAGCTCGTAATGTGATGGAAACAACATTAAAGTCAGTCAATTTATGTAATTATTACTATGTATATACAGCGGCATCTAAAAAAAGCATATGAAATAATGAATATTTAAGTCTTTTTTGTTTCCATTTTGAGCATTATGGCTTACAGCTCTTGTAAAAATCAATGATCTCAAAATATTAGAATATTTCATAAAAGGAAATCAGCATCTTCATAAAGCTTGTCAGCAGAATGAAGCATGAAGTGCTTTAACATCTGGTAGACAGCTGCACTGACTGGACGGGATAAAACATGGTGGACCAACATCAGCAGATGACCGCTCCTCAAACCATTTCCGACCGTGGACACTTCACACTGGACTTCAAGACACTCGGGATCCTGTGACTCTCCATCTTCCTCTAGATTTCATGATGTTGATTGCTAAACGAAATCTAAAATCTGAATTTTTCTCCTTAACCCAGGTGAGATGGATCTGGCCTTGTCTCTGGTTCTGACACTTGTAGGCTACCCCACTTCCTAGACATGTCTGTGCATGGTGACTCCAGCCTCAGTCCACTCCTTCCAGAACTCCCCCAAGTTCTTGAATTGGTTTTCGCTTGACAGTCTTCTGAAGGATGCAGCCGTCCCTTTTCCTACAACACTTTGACCTTTGATCCAGCCGTTTGTGAACAGCCAGCCTTTTAAGCAGTAAAGTAAAGTGTACTGAACCTGACTGACAAATACCGTACATGGTATTTATACTGCATAAATAGTGATGTACTCAAACCTGAAATTAAATATTCAGTTTGGAGATGCATTTATTTTTCCTATTTTCAACAGCTGCAGGCTGTAGTTGTCAAAATTAAAATAAACAATCCTAGCAGTCTCCAACATACGGGTTTCACTTTCTTAAATAACTGACAAAAATATTTTGCATTTCTGTGATATTCTAATTTTTTTAGATGCATGTGTGTTATTGTTGTTTTAAGCCAATGGAATATTTGTATGTGGACATGGAAAAGACTAAACATTCATAAACGGTTCCAAAGTATACAACAAACTCATTGCTTTCTTCTCTTATAACAACCTATAAAAATTTCAGCTAGTCTAAACTGTAGGGGACAATGAGATAAAGGTTGCCTAATTCAAGGAGATGTGTGGTAATGTAGCAGTAAAACTGATTTCTAGAACTCCTGAATATGTTGAAGGTGGAACACAGGATCAGGATGGTAGAGCCTCCGATAAAACCCTGATCACGGTCCCGTTTCAGTGTCGTCGTGCACTCGTTGCATTGAGAAGAAAAGCAGGAGACAGTTTTGTTCTTCAAATATATAATCTTAGTTCAGTCATACAGATATATACATTGTATAATAAATAGTATTTATAAAAACATAACATTTACGATTATAAAATAAAAAGGGAATTATTCACTTTAAAACATTTGTACAAAACTTTGGATATAGCGAGGGAAGTAGGGGTTCGGGGGACAGGAACTGAACACAGGAAGGTCGGCCCAGGTAGGGAGGGCTGTGGAGTAGATGACGCAAATGCTAAGCTATGTCACAAAGAAAGGACAGCCTATACACTACTGGGTAACTTGTATTTGTGTTGCTGAATATAATTAATAGGAAGCAGGTGGGACTGTCAGAACATGTTGTGTGGAAACCTTGGAGGTTGTTCCACTATTGCAAACCGCCAGCCTGCCATTCATCCATCTGTCCATCCATCCATCCATCCATCCATCCATCCGTCCATCCATCCATCTGTCCATGCATGCATGCATCCATTTTTCCATTCTCCCTCCTGCACACATTTTTGTTTGTCATTGACAGCCATTGCAAGCACACACACCACATCTTGCACACATAAATCATGCAGCTCGCAAAGTTTCCCAATCTTCTTTCACTTAATGTTCTCAACGTCTACATACAGGGCTGGGTGCATTGTCAGGATTCTGAATGGGTCTTTTTTTCCTATGCAATCTTGTAACCATTTTGTTAAAAATACCAGTGAGAGACAGCTGGGCTGACATCCATGTCTGAAAAAACACTTCACTTAACTACAGTATATTGTGGCTCCACTATCTCCAAACCAAAACAGAGAGGGAATGTGTTTTGGGGTTTGCTGACAAGAACGCAAGTTCATAAATCAGACTTCTTAAGAACTTTAACTGTCCCACTGAGGCAAAATTTGGAGTGGAGCATGGATGTAAACACTTATCAAACACTTATCTGCCCTCTGGTCTCCACATGTCATCACATGTCCCCCTTCTTCTTTTATGAGATGCAGTGATTAAAAAAAAAAAAGAGTACTGTTTTATAGAAGAATGTCACATGACCATGACGGACCTGATGAATATATGGACAGTTAGGTACAATGTTTTCCAAATAGTCACTTTGCTTGTAAAACCAGAATTAATATTAGGCATGCTAAAGCTTGTCTCAAATCTGATGCATAAATTCATACACAGTTGTTTTCACCACACAGCTTCTCCGTTGAATAATGTAGTGCTTTCTATTGCATCATGTGGAAATCATGAGCAATTTTCAGTTTGATCATGTGGTAAACAGGAAAAAAGTTGTCACTCGTCAGACCTGCAAGGTAGCAAAGTAGGATATGCTCTCATAAACAATGCTCAAATTTTAACCACCTGGAGTTATGTGTAACTGAATAGTGCATACATATACGTGTTAGTGGAATGAGCATGCTTGTTCACACACATGCCCCCTCCTGCATACCTCCAGTCCCAGCCCACTGGTAATATTTCAGAAATGCAGGGCTATAAAATCAAGCTGTAGCATATATCTCCCAGGCATCCCAGTTGACTGGTGCAGTCGAGTCAGTCAGCGGGGAAGAACGAAACCGGGGATTTCATCAGCTCAGTAGTTTACGAAGACAGGGCCGCGGCGCTTCCAACGCCTGCCGGCCTGCTTTTTTCAGTTCAGCTCAGTAGTTACAAAGTGAGAGTTTCCTTGGGCTGCCCACATGTTCAGCATCACTTATAACTAAGTGATATAGAGGTTGGTTTAGTTTTTTGTTTTTTTTTTTTTTGTTTTTTTTTACAAAAAAAGGTAAACCGGCCAGGGCGGCCGGAGAAATGAGGTGTTAGTTAGAAGATGCTTTTTTATACAAAAGCCGAGAGAGTCTAAAAGTTTCTTTATTACTGCATTAATCTCACAGGTAAAAAGTGTTACTGTACATGCCACAAACATTGTGTGGGCATGGACGGGGAAATAAATAAAGACAAGGGGGAGGATGGGATCCTGATGCTGCAGGGAGAGGGGAAAGTGGCACAAGACAAGTCTAGCTTCTTCCCATAATGAGAAATAACATGTGTCAGGTCAACACAGGAAACTTTCTACTCAGATATTATGGAAATGAGTGGAGTGGTCTGGAAGACAGATTCTAGTGCAGGGTTTTTACAAAAAGTATCCATTTCTAATGTGCCAAGACCCATTTGGGTGAGTGCATGTGTAGATGGATGTGTATTTGTGCGCGTGCAAATGTGTGTGGATGCCTAGTGTGTTGAGGAAGCGAGGGAGCCGTGCAGAGGTTGGGAGGTGAGGGGTGGGCTACTCTCGTAGTCCAGCAGTCTGAGAGAGCAGGCCTCTCACTTGCACGTGTGGACGTCGTAAACGCGCACACACTCCTGACAGCTGACGTAGCAGCACCAGTGGAAGATGCAGTGACACTTCTCCTTGCGTTTCTCAGTTCGGGTGTTGTGTCCTCGGCCGCAGCACAGCAGGTCGCAGCCCTCGATGCCATGTGACGATACATTACAGACACGGTCTCGTGTCCCAAAGGAGCCTGTCTCCGGGTTGGGCTCGCAGAAGTTGGGTGAGCCCTCGTAGTAGACGAGGTCACGCTCAGTGGGGTGTTTGAAGAAGGCGTATTTAACTCGCAGCGTCTCCACCCAGCCTCGGGACTCACGGTGCTTCTCCACCACCATCTCTGAGGCGCTGTCGTACTTGTCCTTCAGGTAGTCGCCCAGCATGCGGAAGTCAGGCTGCGCCCACCAGCACGTCTTCACCTCACAGCTGCCCGACAGGCCGTGACATTTGCAGCGCAGGTGCATGTGGTCCAGGATGGTCTGAAACACAGAAGAGAAATGTTCACCCTGTCCGAGTTCAAAAGATTCTCACATTTTCTGTGAGGAAAATCTGGCCAATAAGAAGTACAGCATTCGTAATTAAGTCACAGTATTATGAGTGAAATGCGCTCAAAGGTGCGATGTGCAGGATTTAGTGGCGTCTCACTTTTGCATTGAGTTTTGCAGAGTGCGCAAAACTCAGTACTCTGAACCTCACTCCATCCATCCAAAAGGGCTCAGAGGAGCAAAGACCTCACCAGAATCATAAACGTAGTGGTCTGTGTGGGAGGAGACTCTCCCTCCCTCTGTGCCATTCTGAAGTTACAAAATCATGATGACCCTTATTCTCAGGTGGTTACACACTAATGAAATATAATTATGCATGTTAGAGTGCTTCTATATCCCGCTAAACACCTACACACTTTAATGTATGAAAACAGAAGTAGTTACTGTCCCGTCATTGTTTTATATATGATGTTTTGGATTCATTTTTATTCATATGTGTATTGGTGGTAATTCGACCTACTTTGTATACTGTTTGGTAGATTAATCTACAAATATGTGTCATGTACTGGAGAATCATCACATATGGACAAAGGTATAGACACCTGACTTTTACACTTACATGACCTTCACTTTCCAAATCCTTGGGAATCTTTATCATATCTATCATCTCTTCATTAATCAGATTAAGTACAATACTGTGATGCAGTGGAAAAGGATGAAGCTGCAGAAAATGGAAATACTCAAGTTGAAACATGTCGGATTCATCTTTAATTTGAAGACTTTTTATGGCTCTTCCACTGTACTGTGTAGTAGAGTTATACAATACTGAAAAAAAAAACTGAGACTGCACATGCACTGAAACTACTGCTACTACTACTACTGCAAATAATAATAGTAATAATAATAATAATAATTTGTAACAATAATGTTAATGCTAATAATAATACTAATAGTAATGAAAAGTAGTAGCGTCCTGTGCTACACTTTAATGCCAGACAAATGGACTCAATGACAATAGTGACAGCTGTTCTTGAGTAATTTTTGAGGTACATACAATATTTAAGATATTACTGAATCATCTTTGAGTTACTGAAAATGACTTGTTTGTGGTCAACACCCTTTATGTATCTGAAAAAATTCCATATATTTGACATTCTTCCATCCCTTTCTCTTTTTTGGTTTTTTCTTTTGCATTTCACTGAGACGTGACTGTGAAGATGCTGAAGTGTTGTCTTATGTAGCTCCAGCGTAGAGATAAATAAAAAGAACAAAAAGAAGCAAACTGGCAAATATCCACCTTAACCAATATATTTAATTACCTCTTTTGAGTGATGCTTAACTATAAACTCCAGCCTTCATTTGTTTACCAGTTGATTCAGTGCTGCAGGGCAGCCGAGTCACTCACCACCAAGCGAGATCTGTTGGAACTTTATGGTCAGAAACTTACAGGAAATTCAGTAACGCAGACTAGCAAAAACCACTAAAGACTCACAGAGCAGGCCAACAAAAACAATACGCCATTGGCTGTGATGTCTTTAAGCGTCGTGCAGCTGTGAAGTACAGAGACCTGCGCTGCTGCTAATTCTTTCTGAAGTTACTGGCTTACTTTATGAATGTGCTGCCGCAGGGTCTGTTTTACCTTTGTGTTTTGATTTTTGCTGTGCTCTAATTCACTCTATATTTAGCTGCAGAATTCCCCCAGCTGCGGTAGAAGGCAGGTGATTGTGGCACCTATGGGTGAGGAGGGGGTGAGTGGGGCGCAGGAGTGGATCAACTGGTGACATCACACCGTGAGCTTGTCATGCCAACATCAAGTCCTGTCTCCCGAAGGCCCTCGGGGCTAAATAGCAGAGTGTGAAAGGGGCCAGGTGGGAGAAAAAGAGGAGCAGAGGAGAGCAGAGCACGGACCCACTGCGACTGTGCTCCTGCTGCGTCGGCTGTGCGGCTCCTGTGGCTGCTTCTGTGTGCCGTGATCAAAGGGCTGTCTTGTTGCCGTGTGGTCCCTCCATATGCCCCTCAGCAAGTGGGGAGCCGATTTTCTCCCACTGGTGACAGCAGCCACTGATGTTTTAAGTCTGCGCTGACTTCCTTACTTTCCCACTCAAGACACACTCGAGTTATTTGACTGTCAGGGAAATTTTCATTGGGATGCAAGGCATGAAAAGCAAGGTGTGGGGGCGAGACAGGAGAGCGGGTGTTGCTTAGGTGAGTAATTAACCAGTCATTCAAACTCAAGTGCTCATTTTTTTGGTGGAAAATAAGAAATGCATGGACAAGTCAAATACCAAATCCCTGCTTAGCAAACGTGCAGATAGTGTTCCTGAACGGTATTGTTTCCCAGATCAACCCGCTGCGTTTGCAGCACAGTCAGACCATTGTTCATTCTTTGTACTCATTTATATCATAATGTAGTGATGTTTAATTAATTTGATGTAGTGCATGTTTTGAGCCTTCGCTCAAGTCAGCTAGGATAGCCCCCCCCCCAACACTCACAAGGATTAGGGGGTAGAAAATGGATGGATGGATAGTGAAAATTATGATAAATTTTTGGGGATATGGATCAGGATCAGATCACTGATGTGCATCCCTGTATATTCAGGTGCCCAGCAGGTTGTGAAGCATTTAGTCTCCACTTACTGCATATTCAGAATCCAGAAACATCATATATAATAATAAAACACAAACCATTTCATTACAAGACAGGTTTAACTTTTCATTCAGTAAATTTCACCTACAACCCTTCACAGGTAGGGCCAAAAATATGGCAATATGACATTGATGCACAGTTTATGATTAAACATGCTGTGTCTATTTGGCAGCGTTTTCTCACACAACACTGCTGTCCTGTTTTTGAACAGGTTTGAACACAACAGAAAATCATTTAGTACATCATCAGAAAATATTTGCTCCCATGTTTGGGAAACACAGATTATCATGAATGTGTTTACCGTTCGTCCTGCCTCATTGTTGTGTCTGTTCATCGCTGATCGAGCATCTGGACGATTCTCTCTGGCATCAGCAAACTCCCTGGACACCAACACTCCAAACTCTGCATCTTCGCTGCAGCCTCCCCACTTCCAGCCTTCACCCGGAGGCCCCTTGTGGTGAGAATCACAGCCACACATGGTGGATGTGCCCTCAGCGCAGGACCGTGTCACTGCAAAAGCAACGCCTGCTGAAGCTATGGCATGGACGAACGCAGACTCTCGAGTTGCTGAGAGAGACATATGAAGACAGACGAGGAGACAGAGAAAAAGAGGGAGGTAGAGAGGATGTCAGCTTTGTGTTATACATGGAGAAGAGCAATGGTAACTTCTGCCAACATCCAGACAAGAGTAGTGAAAGACATACCCTGAGGCACTAACCTTTTAACACAACATTTCATCTTTGGGAGAGTGCATTAAGGTGCTTTGCCCCATAAAATGACTTCAGCCTATAGAAGAGCATGTAACATATTCTGCCTCCTTTATCTTCTAACTGAACAGTTTGTAAATATGATTCATGTATATGATCATCACTAGTGAAAGCACAGTTCACAGGACACGTGAAGGAGCCGAGAAACATAGTCTCCGAAGTGACATCAGCCCATTGTTGTTGTGTCATGAAGGCCTAATGCTCAGTGGGATCTCAGTGACCTCCTGTCATCCCTGAGGTGTGCTGCTTTGCATCTGGATAGTGTTTCAGGCATGTTGCCCGGGGGGGGGGGGGGGGGGGGGGG
>JAQQAE010017620.1:0-11416 GCA_029823295.1 Pseudamia nigra
AGTCTGGGACTCCCTGCTCAAGCTGCTGCCCCCGCGACCCGACCCCACGGATAAGCGGTAGAAGATGGATGGATGGGGTTGGAGAGGGTAGCTTTATACCATATCATCCAGCCTCGTCTCAGTCTTGCCTTTGTCTTATTGTAGGTGGTCTTGGCTGTAACACCACTAATTATTCAACATGAATAAAGTTAGTATTCTTAGATGATCTACCTTATGAAAATGTGTCATTTATGACGTAGTAAAACAATTACTGTTGTAAAAAAAAGAGCAGTAAATGTTTTTCATTCGCTCCACACCTGACTCCACTTGTTCCTGGAGGAGGAAGAAAAAAACACTGACCACATGTGACTGTTTTTTGTTGCTTTTGCTGTACACTGCTATTTTTTTGTTTTAAGTTGGAACAGTGGTAGGTCAAGTGATGTGGTGCAGCATTCTCCCAGGACCTCAAATGGGGTTTCAGAACCTGTTGAAAGCTATTTCAATAGCATCGCCGTGTTGTTTTGTAAAAATAACTGTGAAAAGATTATCACGATAAATGAAAACTGAAAGAAAGCATGGTTGAAAATGAGGTAACAGACAGCATGGGGAACCAGAAAGGGGAAGAGGTGAGGCAAATCTCCAAAGTGTTCATCTCTGCCTGAAGAAACCTCATTTTCCTCCTGCTCTGTCGGCCTCCATCCATCATGCTCTTCCTCCTCTCCTTGTCTCCTGTTCTGCTCCTGGTGTCTTTTCCCATCCTGATTAATGAGCGAAGCCCCGCTTGAACCTATTAACAATGTGTAATACCGTTCAGTCTGCAAATAGCCTGCACTGTCCAGACCTACTTTTACACTTCTCAAGGTAGCAGTGGCCTATTAGGCTGCTCTCTGACTGTGCCGTGTTACTCTCGCTGGGTAGCTGTTTCTGGAACTCCCTCTTTTTTCCTTTCTTTTGCTCTTTCTTTCTTGCTCTCTCTCTGTCTGTTTCTGCCATTTGGCCTCCCATCATGCCTTTGCTTGCCTCCTCCCCAGTTATCTTCCTCATCTCTCTTTTTGTCAGTTACGTCTCTCTCTTCCTCTCGTCTCCTGCTATCCTTGGCCCTATTAGAGTGGTCAAGTTGGGAGATTAATCGACCTGAAACCCACATCAATCAAAAAATAAGAAATAAAATGACTCACTTGTGGCTCTCACAACCTAGTTTTTTAGAAAGAACATTCCTTTTTTACATGCGTGATCTTGTTGGCAACTTGAATTTCTACTAATTAATTTCCTTCTGATTTAACTAATACTCAGTAAAGCCTAGTGTAGCCATGCAACTTCCCTGTAGAAGGGAAGATTCGAGAACAACACAGTACAATGGCTTACAAATGACCAGACTGTACCAGTAAAACCTCAAGTTTATTTCACGTATTCAACCCCATCAGACAAATTACTTTTCAACTACAGTGTAACCTCACCTTAAAAATCTGGCAACTCTGGCAGTGTCATGCAACATTTTATTGTTTTGTTTCAGTGCTGAAAGCACTTGGTTAGGTGGATCTTTTTTGGTAGTGCTTTGCTTTGTCCAGTATTCCTGTCTGCTTCTCTAAACCAGGTACTGTATGTACAGACCACTATATAAACCTTTACCCAGCTAGAGTAGGGGTTTTCAACTGATTTTGATCCAGGGACCACCATTCTGACTAAGAAGCAACTGGTGACCACTGCTGTTCAGTATGACAGGTTTTGAGATTAAGTTTTTTTTTTTTTTTCTTACCTGCTCGTACAATTTATGGGCATAGTGAATTGCACAGAGCCAGTCTATTCTTGGCAGTATAGTGGTAGATAGTGGTAGACAGTCTGATATCATTCTCTGGATCCAGCCTTGCCCTGTTTTTCAGGTATGAAAGTTTGGAAAATCTACTCTCACGGATTCACTTCTTTTTTTGCAAGCTGTGGAAATTCAGCCTGACACTGAGGTTTTGGACTTGAACTGTGAAGCGCCTAGAGATAATCTTGGATTATGGTTGGTGCTATACAAAAACAGTTGAATTAAATTGAACTGAACTGACACCATCCCTGATGGTGCTGGCTAGACATTGAACCTACAGTACAAGGTTCGGGACCACTTGTAATTCCTTCAGCGACCACTAGAGGGCTGAGGACCACTGGTTCAAAACCTCTGTGTTAAAGCAAACAATCAAGTTCACCCCTTGTCAGAGCACAAAGGACTGTAAATTTATTATTCTTGGATTATAATCTGTTCATGCAGTTCTCTCAATTATGTCACAAATGCCTTCACTTTTGACCAGCAAATTTCAACCAGTTCATTCTTGAGTCTTAGAAAAAAAAATCCTCTACTGAATCCACTACTGAAATATCACACTCATAAGAATGGATGGCTATTGGGCCAAAGCAACCTTGACCTTTTTCAATTCAATTCATTTGTATTCACACAACACCCACCATATTCCAAGGCGATCTCTAGTCACTTCACAAACCAAGACTATAAGAAGAGGAAACCAAACAAAACCTCTGAGAGCAAGCCTAAAAACTTCCTTTAATATAGGAAAAAAATCATCAGTAGAAATGGACCATCTGCTTCAAACAACTGGGATTAGTGGACCTCAGAAACCTATGGGTGATGTATCATGGAAAATTTTTGGAAATGGACACCTTCTTCAACATTCTTCTGCTCTTCTACAGTTGCAACCTGTAGTTAACTAATGCCAACAGGCAGCTCCCAACACAAAACAAAAGCACCCTTTTTAACTCCTAGATTATACAAACATTTCAATTGAAGAAAGACACAATAAGGAAAATCAACTCATTTCATTCCCACACAGTCAAGGCAAAGGTTGCATTTTTAGCAAATCACAATGCAGACACCATTACATCTCGCACCCAATGAGATTGGGTGTGTTGATTTTGACTCTATTTTTTACAAGGCAGTTTCTTTTATTCTACCAAATCCTACTTTTAATTAGTAAAAGAAAATACTATATATTTTAGTGTCTTGCAATACAAAAGCTCACATTGTAACATAAGAGAAACTGAATGGATCCTCTTTAAAAGTGAATGTCCTTGTCTTTGTCCCATACCTTATTCTAAATTATTTAAATTGTTGGTGTGTTTGTCAAACCACTGTACCAAACAAAGCATGCGTGCACTGTGGGCCCTTGGTGGAAGTTTGTTTGTGCCTGTGTGTTTTCACCTGTCTTCAGCCCAGATTGAATTACCTTATAGACATTAAACACTATCATTCATACAGGTTTAATAAATGTGCCTCTGTCTGTGAGAAGAGCTACAAAGACGTCCGGGTTCCGTACATCTCCAGGAAACAGAAAACCAGTACAGAAAACAGAGACAATTAAAGGAAACTGGCTAAAAATGAATATCAGGCTGACAGGTAAGAGGAAACAAAACATGTGAAGGAAATATAAAGATCAGGAAGGAGACAGAAAGGAGAGCAAAGTAAAAAAAAAGACATACAGGATGAATATGAGCGAATGGAGAAGACTGAGATTCACATAGACAGATTAAAAAAAGATTGAGGAAAAATGAACAGTAGGACGGCACTGTGTTTTCTAGTAATCTCGCTATGGAGACGGTTTGATTTGGGAAAATGGAGCTTTAGAAAATGTGACACTTTGACAGTAGCCTGGGGTGAGCAGTGTGGGATAGCCTTGGTTACAAAAAAATGCTCTTTTCCTGTCTGGATCAAAAAGGGAAGACCTGCTAACCTGTTATATAAGGCAGCAGCACTAAGTGGTAGCCTGGCACATAGAGACAGAGCATGTCCAGACCAGGAATGAAGTCAGACATGAACACAAAAATTGAGGAAAATTGGCTACAAAAACTGTCAAGTACAATGCTGCTGTGTTTTTTGTTCTTACTGTGTAACTTGAAAGGGGACGGGCTCTGTGTACAAAATAGAAAGGAGGTCTGAATGGGTGGCAGCCATAGCTGTACGTTACATACTGTTGTAATCTGCAAACCTAGACCAGTAAAAGTTTAGACAGTGTGGAAGACAGCAATACACAACCTGTATGAACACAACATACTTTGCGTTTTGTCCGCTTAATTTCATTTCATTGAAAAAGCACAGCATTTCCTCAATTTCAGGTCTGCTACACCGACTACCTAATTTGAACAGGGGCAATAAAGAGTTAAACGGAATTCACTGAAAAAGACGAACCATGTGCAGAGAGGCTCAGACGGTCTCAAGCAAAGACACAGGCTACATTTCCACTTTGTTACTAAATATACAGAAAATTGTTTAAATCTTCAGAAATAAAGACTCCTCAGGCAAGTAGCAAACGACTGGTTATTACTTGCCCCATATACGTTGCACAATGTGTGGTGTGTGGAGTTGGCTGGGCCTGATGCAATAAGACAACTTGTACATGACCCGACCCTTGTGTGGTCTAACATGCTATGAGACTAATCCATTACTTCAAAGATATTAGGCTAGGAGAGAGGACCAACAAGTCCACTCCAACACATTCCAGGAATGAAAAATGGCATAAGGTTGGGCTTGAGGTTAGCAACCCTATCCTGTAAAAAAACAAACAAACTCTGTAAGACAAACACAGACAAAGACCCAGAATCAACAAATCCTAGGAAAAGAGATAATATGTCTGAATCTTCTTACTCTTAGACAATCCACCAAGTAGATTAAGAGGACCTGTACCAGTTCTCCTGCTCCGAATGGGTCATTATTATTAATATACAGTACACAGGATTCCCATATCACTGACATACAGTACATACAGACTTGGGATCAGTGAGGAGAATCTTTTGCCAACGACTAACATGCAGTTGTAGCTACAAACACAAGTTCAAACTTCACTGTACCATAAAAATCCCTTTTCTGGACCAAGTCCAGAAGCATCTACATCTTCAGTTCATCGTGGATTGCTGCCGTATTTCTTCTGGAATTTGTGTACTGACAGTTTTTACTATAGTTTTAACTTTTCGTCTTTTATGAAGCACTTTGTGAGTCCCTCTCTGTGATACAGTAGGTGCTATATAAGTAAAGGTTACTTATTTACTTACTTACTTACTTACGTACTGCCCGACCAAACAATATAATACTGACTTTAGAAAGAAGTAAGCACTGTCTATTTATACTGCACAATGCTGTAGAACTTGTAGGCTATACAGGCCTTGTGTATAGTTCCAGTGACTCTTACAAAAGTGTAGAGTATCCAAATCATGTTTTCACATTGTGCTGGAACTAGAATCATGGTTCAATTTGATGCCCATGATCACTTTTTTGGACTGTCTTTTATCATCACTGTGAACCAGGGATGATTTTTTACACCTGATTAATTGGTTTGAATAAAACTACAAACTTAGACAACATGAAGTAGGTGTGAAAACTCCCTTAACATCGTTTTAGGTGGTCTTGACTACAATGCGAGACATGACTGAGTGCAAAAGAACAATTGTGTATTTGTCCATTTGGTGAAGAATACCACAAGAAAAAGCTCTCAGAATCAGTAAATGTATTAATATGTGACATCACACTGGGACATGGCGGGTGGTGCCACTGGTTTAAATATGTCACATATAGTATACAGTATTTCAAAGATGCATCTTCCGTCGACTTACCAGAAATGGCCTATTTTCAGCTTGAACAGTGCTGACCAGGGACAGGCCACTTTTGTGCCAGTTGAATTTACACACAAGCTGCACGGTGGTAGTCGTTGTCTACCCAGCAACACAGACAATAACGTCACAGTACACATACACATATCGTCACGTGGAAGTGAAATGAACTTCATGTGTCTGCTGTAGTGGTTCCAGGCTGCTAACTTTAATCTCTGCTCATGCTGGAGTTTATGTAACTGTATCATGTAGGTTGTAGAAGGGCACTGTGAGGGTGTATACCTCTGCCAAAACCACTACTTTAACCAAAGTCTATATTAAATAAAAATTGAGCTTGTGATCTGCTGTGTTTGTCCTTGGCCTGTATTCTACTCTTACATCAGTTTTCACTAAAAATCAGTTCAGGTAGTTCTAGCAAACTGAGAGATGCAGCTGATCTCTGCCTTCTTCAGCATAGTTAAGAATAATGGATATACAGCACTCAAACATCTGCCAGTGTTTGTTTTATTGTACAAAAAAGTTCTGTCCATTAACATGGAGCACTTTATTTGGGAATTTGTTTATCAAGACTCAGAGTCCTTTACCCTGGAACAATTTTGGAGAAAATGTGAAGCATAATGTATGATGTTTTATTATGAGGATACAATTTGATTTTACATGAAGGCACAAAATTGTTTGCTTAGCATCTGCCTAAGAAGAACTACAATTTGTGCATTTCCATTATAAATACCTTTAAACTTTGGATAATAAAGAGAGAAATAAATAAGTCCTATGAAGTCTGCACTTCCTAAACTCAATGAAAGTCAGCAGAATGTTCGCTCTGCAATTGCTGTGTAGACATTTCTTTCCACGAGTAAAACTCTTAACAATGCAATAATATGTATGCCATAAGCTGAATGAATATTAAAAATTTAAAACGTAGATTTCAAATGCCACCTTCACATACTGAAAAGGCTTCCTGTTTGAATGTATGTTTAACGTGTTGCCATTTTTGCAGACGTATGGATTGTTGAATGCACAGATTACCTAAAAGGCACAGATTAGGTTAAATTGATGTGTTTGAGGGTCTTTTTATGTCTCAAATTACTCATTTACCTTAGAAATGACTCTTATTAGCTGAAAGTTATTTTAAAGTGTAAAAGTCAGTAAAAATGTAATGTAGTTCTGTCAGTTTGGGTGTGAAGGGAACGAGTGCTAAACAGTCATAGGAATCCTACAACAGTGCTGCTGCTGTAGAGGAGCAGAAGAGTTGCATTGGAGAATCCTTTGGATATGTGCAATCTTCATAGTTGTAGGCAAACCAGGCAGTCAGAGGAAAGCTGCAAATTTGGTGTTCTGTTGCTCCAACAGAAATGAAAAGCTATACATACTGTATATTTTTACAGTTACATATTATACCTTCAGTTGCCAGTAAAAATTTTGACATGACCAATGTAAGGTAGTCAAAAAATATGTATTTAAACCTTGTTGTAAGCAAATAATATTATTGGTTAAACTTGTGTGTCTGGATTATTGCGTCCACTTTTATTCTTTCACTTTTTAATTTTAGATCATTTACTTAACTACTTTTTAATTTTGTGAATTTTACTTTTTTCCCTGTTTTGTTTCCTTCATATTGTGGATTGTTTTGTTCATTGTGCAGTGATGCCGATGCAGAAGTAATTATAATACTGTTGGCAGCCGTTGTGACACAGTTCATTCACCTGTAACAAGTCCTGACTCCCACAGAGTTACATTGGACTCCTCTGTGAAAATACTAAGGGAGTAACGTTTTTGAGATGAGTCATCATATTTTATTTGGACCATCTAATAATTGATCTGATGGTCCACATACATGTATGTGAAAGCACTCAATGAAGTATTCATTGTTCAAAATGCTCCAGTATTTCAAATACTTCATACGCCCCTTTATAAACACATGTGGTGTGTTGAAACCCTGTGAATAAGCACATAAAAAGCTAGATTAAAACAAAACAAAAAAACAAAACAATACATCTGTGAAGATTCTCAGTCATCGAGGTCATGGTATCCAAGGCGCATGGTTTTCCTTCTGTCGACTAGGCTGGAAATTTGGTTTGAAGACGTTTCGCTACCTATCCAAGAAGCTTCTTCAGGTCTTGAAAACAATATGCTTCTTACATGCACATGAGCCAATATTTGAAAAGCATAACGTAGAGTGAGAACAGGCCATATTTAAAACTAAGCCAATCCTGGCAAATTTCAATGTTCTCTAAGCAGATTAGGGTGGGTTCATGATGTCTTCTTCCCCCCACATGGCAGGCATCACTCTTTTATCCTGCTTGCTATCCACAAAAAACTATCCCATTGATGCAGAAATGCTAAAACCTTTGAGAGAACTGATTGGATTATTCTAGATTGAGTCAAGCTGTTCCATCTGGTGCAGCGCTAAACCAGTCCTATTAATGGATTACCAGCCTGTTCCACCACTCAGTCTCAAACAGAGCAGATGAAAGAGTCCAACCATCATGGAGTAAACGCCAGACTAAGGCATTACAGCACTGGTTCTCAACTGATGGTGCTTTGGGACCTGTATTTTCCTAAGGCCATCAATTTGAGACCGTTCTTTATGGAATTCAAACTAGCCAAAGGGGACTTTTATGACCTGGTGGGCATATTTTGAACATTTTCTGGACAAAGTATATATATTTTCATCTCTGCCTGTAATTCAGAATGGAATGATCCACAAATGAAGAACAAATTTAAATAATACTAAAAAAGAACAAAAAATTTGAAAAAAAAGAATACCCAAAGCTGAATAAAAATGATCATAAACACTTGACCTAAGAACATTTTAAAGAGGAGCATTTGTTTGGCAAGACAGTTTTATAATCACTGGGGATTGTCCATCCATCCATCATCTTCCTCTCATCCTGGTCAGGATCACTGGAGCAGCAGCCCTAGCAGAGAAGCCCAGACTGCCCTCTCCCCAGTCACCTCCTCCAGCATCCCTGAGGGGACCCCCAAGTGGTCTCAGGCCAGCAGAAGGGACACAGTCCCTCTAAAGGTGTCGTGGGTCTGCCCCAAGGCCTCCTCCCAGTTGATGCTAGTTTGGGCAACCGGGGATTGAACCACCCATGCCCCTGCCTCCATCTGCCAACCAAACCACACAGCACCACACTCTTATGACGCTTCCTGCAAGTGGTGGGTCCAGAGGAAGGCATAGTCATAAAGGTCTTCTGAATCGCTCTAAGTCTGACCTGTCGCCTAGGACCAATTTGCCTTGGGAGACCCTGCCCTGGACAAATTGCCCCCAAAAACATAGCTCCTAGGATCACACGAACTCCTCCACCACGATAAGGTGGCGATTCAGGGAGGGGTACTGGGGACTGTGTTTTTCTGAATTGCAGAGTTTCAAAGGTTTTATATTGTATTCAGGTTTTGTATTTATATTCTGCAGCATAACTGTGAAATTGTATTTTTATTAGGCCTTTCCTTTGCAATTTTTTAAATCTGTAAAACACTTTGTGAGTTTATGTCTGTGATAAGTGCTATACAAACAAAGATTCTTTACCTACTTATGAAAATAATAAAATAATAGTTTAATTCAGTTGCATTTGTATAGTGCCAATCAAGATTCTCTCTCGGGTGATTCACAATTCAAGGTTGAAGCTTCAAAGTCTATACGGAAGCGTAAAAAACCCAGCTGAACCGGTGAGAACAAGCTGAGGACGGGACCGTGGGAGGCTTCCTTTAACAGAATAGAAATTCCTCCAGTAGAACCAGGGCTCTGGATCAGCGGCCATCTGCCTCGACTGGTTGCGGTTTTTGGACTGAGGTGAGACAAATGTTTACCTCTCACACTGGATGACAGACATTGGACAGGTTCATAACAAGCAACTTCATGTCAAGAACATCCACAGAATACAGACAATGAACAAAAATGAGGAAAAATAAGCAGCCAGATTATTAAAATTATCTACAGTATGAACAAAAATCATCAAATAATGAACAATATGATCAGAAAACTGACTAAAATATCAAACAAACCAAATGAATGTAAGTTGGCCAAATAGCGTAACTAAAACCAACTCTCCATGTTTCAGTCACTCGCATTAATTATATTCTATTTTTTTTATGTATTTGTTTATTACCACACTGTTTCAGACAAGTTCAAAACAACACAACGGACCACTTTTAGGTAGTGACCCACCTGCTAAGAACCACTTAACCCTTTAGGAGTTTTAAAATATTCATTCCTGCCATCAAGAATTCAAAAGACTTGGAAGTGGTTAGAGATAAAAACATACTGTAAGTGAGAAAAAATATTGAATATGATCCAAGATTTAGGATGGGAGTAAACTTACACATCTAATTTGCATATTGTGATGTCACAGGATAGCAGCCATATTGGAGTATGTAATATTTTTTTTTGTCATCTTATCCTCAAAATATATGAATGAAAAAAAATCAAGCCACTCCTGGAATCTGGAGTTTGGTTTCAGTTGTGCTACATTTTCCACAACTGCTGCCTCTTCCGCATCCACTTATTCCATGATTTATATCACTCCAGCCTCGTTTAGGAAAAGTCTCGAAATTGTGATCTCCGACATGTACTGCTTCATATACACTGTTATTGCATGCGGACGCGCACCGCCAGCATGCACAGACACACTTTCACTTTTACTAGATGACAGATTGTAATTTTCAAAAGGCAAATATAACCCTTTCAAAATCAGAGTCAGCAAGTAACTGACAAAGTAATTCATCAATAGCGACCAGCCATCTCGACATTGTGCATAATTTGCTTTATTGCTCAATATGAGCTCATCACCAACAACTTGGGTGAGCGTTTTTCAAACTCAATTTCCCAGCATTCTTTGCATATGCACACCCCCTGGAATGGTGTGAAGATTAGGGCCGCACATGTCCGTCATCTGGTGGTGGAAAGTGGCAACAAGATTCGGCACTCTGAGGACCTACGGCTTGCTTTTTGCAGTTTTGTGTCTAGTCGCAATTTTGCAACTTTGGCATTCAAAGAGTTAAGTACACAGGACTATTTACAGTGAGAATGCATTGGATAAACGTCTTCATTAGAAGCCGTCATACGCAGTAGGTTTGAACAGGCTTCATATTATATGCAAATACATGATAGGTACTGCATCTCTTCATTTTAATCAAATATTGACAATTACACCCTTCTAACGAGTGTACATCTTTGACTCTTTATATGTATGTCATTACAATTAATTAAAGCAGATTTGACACAGCTGAGACCACATGCGTTGCAGTTATTAATGTCAAATGGTTTTTGCCTTTCAAGTTTTAATTGAAAATGTGGAAATGGCCGAGTTTCTAATTGTGGCACTCGCGCTCTCATTTCAGATCAGTGTGTGTGAAGATGTGTATAAATAAAAGCTCTGAAGGCTCCTCAATAACGTCTCCTCAGCAGCATGTTAATGTCTGCGATAAGTCACACTGTTAATGTCGCTTCTTCAGTAAAAAAGGAAAAAAAATGTAAATTGAGAAGTACGGGCGAGTGGAAATTAGCCACATTTCATTCCCCCAGATACTTTTTATACAGATGCTTAGTTCAGTCTGTCAAGGGTAAAGAGCTGAAGATGAGAATGAGACACCAAACCACTTATGAGAATCTGACACTTATGAGAATCTAGAAGATGTTAAGTTATCTAAACCCTTCAGCAAATTAGTCTGTATGTTCAGACTCTATTCTGCTGTCACTGCAGGGGCAGTAGGGTTTGTCTAGAGCAGGGGTCGGCAACCCACAATGTTGAAAGAGCCATATTGGGCCAAAAAAACAAAAAACAAATATGTCTGGAGCCGCAAAAAATTAAAAGCCTTATATAAGCCTTATAATGAAGGCAAC
>JAQQAE010017621.1:0-11416 GCA_029823295.1 Pseudamia nigra
TGGTGTGAGAGAAGAAGATGCAGAGGATAGGGTGAGATGGAGGCAGATGATTCGCTGTGGTGACCCCTGAAGGGAACCGCCGAAAGGAAAAAAGTAAAAAGAAGGACAAGCTCCCAATTGTTACGGCTCCCAAGATAGCCCAACTAAAAAACCTCACAGGACCCTATGTGTTGGCACAGAATGTGACTTGTGTTCTATACTAACCCTGGGTGATGCGTTTATCTCTAAACTAACGGAGGATGTAAGTTTGTGTTTGCAAACTCACCCCACACGTCTCCTGTTGGGTCTGGTGAATACAACACCCGCAGTGTCTGTCTGTCCGTCGGTCGGCGTACTTGTTCCGGTTGAAAGGCCAACCCGCTCTTGGGTAGATCACTGTCGTTCAAAGTTTAAGGTGAATATTTATAAAAGTGAAAAGGTGATAGCATCTTCTGAGATGTTCAGAAGATGTTAACATTCTCAGTCCGTGGTTTGATATGGTCCGTTGCCTCACAGCTCTGTTTCCTCATGAGCTGTTCTTTCAAACTCTGGATTCCAATTGTGATGAATCTCCTGAATCTCTCAATCTCTGCCTTCTAATTTCTCAAACCTCAGCATCTCAAATCTCAATTTTCAATTCTGTCAGCTCTCCGGTTTCTCAATTCTCCGCATCCTGATTTCACTCTAACAGCTGCATCTCGTCAGCTGTTTTAACACCTAGTGACCCGCCACCTGCTTCCAATGCAGGCTAATGGGAGAGAGCTCACAAACCATGCCTACCTCCTCCGACATGTCAGTCAGTGAATCCCTTGCTGAAACCACACCCACTCAGACCAAATCATAACAAGTAATAAAACATTATGTGTTTGTCTTTCCGACTTGAGCAGGATATCCGCAGCTCTAGGAGTCTTTAGATGTCACCATATTGGCACCAATGCCTGCTCACACTGATCAAAAAATAGACTTAGAGGTGGAGTGTGTGTGGAGCTGAGGTGGGTTCAGTAAAATGGTAAAGTCCCTGGCTTGGACATACCTGTCCAATTGTGCAGACATATCTGGTTCTGATCATCTAAATCCATGAGGTATATAAAAACACATCCACTGTAGAGTGTCACAGTTGGGAATAAACCAAAGAGACTGAAACCTTTGTTGCATCAGGCAGTAAATATGTTTATTTCTGCTCTAAAGTTGCCCATTTTTACATGAAACTCTGTGTGGACTGCTAAGCAGGTCCGCCCCCAGTGGACACTGACAGTACTGCAGTTTTTTTTTTTTTTTGCTTCATTTGACTCAAAAACAACCAATGGGTTGAATAAAAAGAATACGTCTGAATAATGTCTGGAACAGTCCTTAATTAACATGTACCTGTTTAATGTATATAGACACTGTATGTTTTGATTTGTTGGTGTAGAAATGCTGTTTTTGTTCTGCCTGTATTATGTCTGTGGCACTCCTTTGGACAGATCAATAACAATGTTGATGATGATAATGATGCGTGGATTCTCTGTGGCTGTTTATAATGTCCTTTTCAAATAATTTGACAGCAATCCTGCCATGGGTTTTCAACCAATCATCTGCAACCCCCTGGTAGTTTTAATGTCTAGCCAGCACCATCATGTATCAGTTTGTAGTAAGGAAAAAAACAACAGAGGTGGCAGTTGAACAGCTTACAAAGCTCGTCAAAGTTTACAGCAAATAAAAATGTGCCTTTTGCAATTACATACTGTATCTCTGTGTTTTCCACAATGGCATACCTTCAGACATAAGTACAAGACAAGGCTGGAGCCAGAGAATGATACCAGACTGTCCCTATCTGCCATTATACTACCAAGAATAGACCGACTCTGTGCAATTCACCACACCCACAAATTTCACTAGCGTGTAAAAAATAAATCTCAACACCTGTCCTGATGTGGGACAGCAAAGGTCAGACTGGTGGTTTTTGGATCAAAATCAGTTGAAAAACCCTGCATCACATCATTGCAGGTGTGAAGCATATGTTCTCAAAGTCAGAGGATAGTGAACAGAGGATAGGATAGAGAACAGAGATAGTGTATTCTCTTATACAGCTCAAATCTATATATTCAGTACCTGTAATATAGTATGTCAAAGAGAATAAAACACATGAATATACATACAGAGTACTAAATGAGGTGCAGCTCTCTCTGATCCTTATTATTCAATAATGCATTAATCCTCTCTGTAAGTTTGGCATCAGTAATATAAGCATGTGAGCTGGTTCCACACGGACATCTCGGCTATGCCCTTTGTACAATAATTGTTTGTTCTGGCTGACTGAGCTGCATATCTCCGACTGATAATGCTAAACACAATTTCCCCGGGAGCAGTTTTTCTGGAGAAAAAAAGCCCATGTGGTCCATTTCCCAGTAAAGGGCAAATTAAAGAGGGTGAAACAGGACCCTCCACGACCAACATGATGTGTTCAGCATGTTGGATTCCTAGACAGGGAATTTATATTTGTAACCTTAAAGGGCAATTAAAGGATATATATGGCACTATTTTACAACTGTCTGCAGCCATGGCATTGATAGATGGCAAAGATGGCCTCTGAGCTTAACCTTCACCTTGTAAACCTCTTACTGTGCATATGATATTTGTCGAATCTAGGAATATAGTGAGGTCTAGAAACAGTGTAGATTTTGTCTGAACATTGGAGGGGGGATAATCAAGAAAATGAATAAAAATAAACAAAATAATTCAGAAACTGGACAGAAAAATACATTGATCAGGAAAATGCACAAAAAAGAACCAAATAATAAAAAAAGATGAAAAACAATGCAAATTGTTAAGAAAATTAGCAAACTTGAAAAAAATAGTGAGGCAAGTGAACAAAAATGATCAAGAACACAATAAAATAAACAAAATGAACAAAAAAGCAACACAATGAGGAAAAAATATACCAAATAATTAAGAAAAAAGAAAATAAGTGACAAAATGAACAAGATAATCAGCAAAATTAGTAAAATTGAACAAAATAATTAAGAAAGTGAACAAAAATGACAGAAAATAATTGAATAAACAAATTGAGCAAAAATAAGCAACAAAATGCGTAAGACTACATCAAATAATCAGGAAAAATGAACAAAACTGAAAGAAAAAAGCAACAAAATGAACAAAATAATCAGGAAATTGAATAAAATGAACAAATAATGAAGATAATGGTTAAAAATAAACAGAATACTCTAGGAAATGAACAAAAATTTTAAAAAATCAAGCCAATGCGTAAAATGAGCACAATATTCAAGACACTTAAGAAAATCACCAAGTGAATGAAATGAAAAAAGCATCAAAATGAACTTAAAATAAGTAAAGCAATAGTTTTTTACTTATTTAGTTCATTTTGATTTAGTGCATCAAAATAACTAAAAAAGCACCAAATCAATATTAGCAAAATGCTCTATAATATAACATATAAACAAAAAAATGAAATCTATGCCTACAGTATGTGCCTACACATGAATGCAGGGTTTTTTTTTGTCTAAAAAGATATTGTTAAAATCATTTACAATGTACCTTCATACTAGATAAATTCGCAAAAAAAGAATTTGCAGCAAGTAATCACAATTTTACTCGTTAGCACTGAAGCTTGTAATAACTTATTGTTATGTATAAAAATGGCAGGATAAATGAAAAAGAAGCATAAATGAGGTATATTAAGCTGAAATACCAGTGTTTATCAGCACCTTTAAACAGATTGTTTCCTCTGTATGAGATATGCAACAAAACCATCGAGACCATAACAAATTATTGTCACCTTATAAGATGCACAGTATGTCTGATCTGAACTGACAGAGAGGAAAATAAAACTTACAAATGCTTTATACCATTTCCAAACCACCATGGTTCAAATTAGAAGCAGATCAAAGGTAATAATTTATGAAATGCACCAATTGAAATAAGAATTAGCAACACTGTTCAAGAGCCAGATACATTTTCACAGTATTTGAGCAAATATGACAGAAGACAAACTTTAGCTGACATTTTTCCCTCTATTTGGCTCTGTATAATCAGTCAATATTGGGCTCAGTCAATTACTGACACAGATCAATCTGTTTATCTGCAACAGCAGCGAGTCATGTGACCATCACAGAAATGCCTGACTTATTTAACATATGCTGCTACTACATCCGTGTGTGCTGATGGAACCATTTAAATTACTCATAATATGATGCACAGGACCATAGACTGGTTGGTCTGAAAAGGAAGTGAAAAGACATGTACGTAAGACAGACAAAGGGAAGTCTACGTCCTTACTGGCAGATATAGTCTTAAAACACACCTACAGGTTTGTACAACCTTCAACTAATGCTGTCTAACACTGATAACAGTTCAGCAGATGCAGAACTGCTGAACTGTATTAATATTATTATTATTTTTAAAATCCAGTTAGTTATTTTAGTTTAATTACAAATGGATTTGTTAATATTGACAGTTCTACTGCATGTGCACGTTTAAACAAAACAACTACAAACAGTGGGAAAAAAAGCCCGTTTCTGTCACATTTTTAATTATAAACAGTTTGGATAATGCAGCGGATGCAGAGTTGGGCTTGTTGAAGTTGAACAGCAATTCCAAGTGTGACGTAAATGTGAAATCATCAGGAAAACCAAATGTAAACAATTTGGTAATCTATACATCTGCAGTTATTATGTGAAGTGCACAAGGCGACACGCTCTGTTTTCTATGTCCACATAAAGTGGCAGCAACTGCATTTCCAAAACAAAGCCACAGTGCTATTGTATTAACGTGTAATACAGCTGACGGCCACTACATGATGCTCCTAAAAGGCTCTTCTTGACTAAACCGAATTAATTTCGTTAAAGATATTGAGATATTTCTTTCCAGGAGCCATATTAGTCTCATTTGTTTTGCCTGAACCCTCTAGCAAGCGTCCTGGCTCATTTTCTAATACGATTTTACGTGCGATACAAAGCTTGCTGTCTGCCATGTCGTGCTTTGATTGAGAGGCGAGAATGACGGTTTGCCTGCCTGCAGAGGGAGACTTTTAGTGCTTCAGATTATTGAGTGAACCTTATTTTGTGACAGACAGCACAACTGTGGGTGTGATTACACTAAAGAGACCACCAAGTGATTTTAAACAAACTTACCATGCCAGTAATATGACACTGATTTACATAAGTGAAGTTTTTAAAATTCTCAGGACAGGGCTTCGATGAGTATAAGATAAAGTTCTCTGACTCCCTTGTTTCTGAGGGAATATGGCTTTGAAAATATTTAGCAGCTCAAATGTGGGATACTGCAGCATTTCAGAGCTACTGTATGCATACTGAACCAGAATGCAGGTGGGTGTCCATCATTGATCAACATCTGGTTGTATACCCGGTTGGAAACTGAAAAGCAATCAAAAAAGCCCCCATGTAATTGAAATGTCCCTGTTGTGTATAGATGTCTGAGAAGAGGAATGGCAAATCAATAATGTTTGCTATTAAGTTGCTCTTTTTTGCTTTCCATTTTCATGGGTGGGGGATGGGTGGGTTAAAAAAATTGTTCCCTGTCAGATGCGTTTGCGTCTTGCGGGGTTCAATTTATCTAAGGTCCAAAAATAAAGAAATTGCTGCCTCCCTGTTGCCTTGAGCTTGGAGAAATAAACAGTCAATATTTGCTCCTGGGGACCTGCAAGAGGATGCTCACATAAATCACCCAGCATGCACCTGTCCAAAGAATCAGCAACAGAGTCCTGTGTCATCGCGTTTAGTATCACGCTGCTGCTGAGGCTCCCCTTCATCTTTGAATCAATGTGCCAGGGGGCACTCAGAGCTGCGGTGGCACTCCATAGCGGAGGGACAGATGAGGAAAATTACTTTTCCATCGTTTCCCATTGAGCTACCAGCAGCCTGTTTACATGCACTTCAATGCTATTGTGATGAAGATCACAAATTATTGGCATCATACTGGTTTTCCAAAGGCATGTAATTTTCATTCATTTCCCTCTTTATATGCAAAAATATGGCATTCAGGCAGCAAGGCGGGCAGTAAAATAATGTGCTTTTTACATGGAAGTGTTTTTATTGGGATCAACAGTTCATAGTCTGAACTTTAAAAATGTAAAGAACATTTGTGCTTACCCGCTGACAATTTAAAAATAAATAACAATTATTGACTATTTTCAAAACTCTTTAAAAAAGCCAGCTGTGCATTGCTTTCTGCTATAGCAGACTGTTTGGGCTGAAAGTAGCTGAAGCTGCAATAGCAATCTGATGTTTGCCATATCTCCAGCTGACAAGTCAAAGGACATCCAGCAGGGAAAATGAGTTTGGATATATCACTGGTCCAGCCATTTCTGATGCCCTTTTCTGAGACAAATATGATCTGTCTACAAATGCAACAGGAGTCTCGCATCACATCCTGTGTCAATGGAGACTGGAAGAGCCTGTGGCTGTTGTCATTGGCAGGAAATGGGCCTAAAAGCCCAGCTCTTCAAGACAGATAGACTCCCATCAACCAAAGCAGTCTGCTGGGAAAACAGAGGTTTAATCCTCCAGGCATGTTTTAAAATGTAATAAAAATTCTCTGCCCTGAATATTAGTTGTCTTTGCCAAGGATAGTATGTGATCACTCCCACTTCTCTTTCTGTCACTGGGATTACATAAAGACAATCTCAGTGATTTCCATAAAACTTGGTTGAAGGACAGGACCAGAGGCTGCATTTAGAAGATGTACAATCTATGCGTGACAACACTCATGGGTTTTCTGAAAGCATTTTAGAAACTCAAAGAAGGGATGTCTTAGCATCGCCAGATTGACACCACTGTTTACAGGTCCTGTTCCAAAAATGGGCATTGTGGAGTATCAATGGAGCTGAGTTGCCTTGAATGAAACAGTGAAGACCTGGCTTGAACTCACTTGTCAAAGTGCCAGTGCCCTAAATTATGCAGAAATACTAGTGTCTGCATAATCATCATCTAAACAGGTGAGTTACTGTATAAATAAAGCACTCCCTGTACAATGATTACAGAGGTGGAAATAAACTGTAGTGACTAAAACCAATTTTAGCACCGTATGTTTATGTCTTCTGTAAAGTTGGACAGTTTAATGTGACACATGCAAACTGACTCACATTTGGAACCAGTTCCCAGTGGACACTGACAGCACTATAGTTGTTCCACACTCATGCAACTGAGTCACCGCTCAGCCATGAATACTACTTGGACCAGACCAGGCCAGAAGAGTTTCCTCTTTCTTTAAGCTCTGAATATAGAACTTAAAATACAAGAAAAATGTTTTTTTGCAGTTTAATAATAATATGCAAGTAGAAGAAAAATGCCTGTAGATTAGTGCTCTTTGCTGAGGTCTTGTAATGCATTAACCCACTTCTACAATCATGCTGATATGTTGTAACCGCATAGCCGCAGTCAAGTTCCGCACTCACATCAAGCGCAATGAACAGGCCATGTTGTAATTATCTGGGTCCTTTACTGTGGCTACATGGATCGCTGTAGAGCATGTGAGTCTTCTGAGATGAGTTTACTGAAAAGGAAACATGTCTTCGTCAAGATCAGTGAGGAGGCTCCACATCTTCATTGGACAAACATATATGGAGGAATGTAATATAAGTCTGCCCTTAAACAATTTCTTCCTAAAATGTCCCTGGAAAATAAACAATCAATTAACTCAAACTCATCTGTCTTCATGTGTTTCACCGCACAGTTAGCTTCTATTCCTTCTGGAGCTCACCTGAGGACGACAGTGTCACACTTTGACGGTAATCCCAGTCTCCATATCCACAAACTCCACACAAATCAGTCAGATATACAGTATTTGAAGATATTTTCTCTGCTTTAACAGCTTGTTTTTATGGGTACTTATGCCACCGTTACATTATTGCCATATGTAAATGGTTAATGTGAACCACATAAATTCATAATTAATGACGCTTTCTATGAAATATGTAGTGAAACAGTAGAAAATGTGTTACTGCCAAGCATGAGTAATGTTTGTGAAACTGGTGTTTTGTCTCTTAGGCTAATTGTTTTATCAGTGGGATAATCATTGGGGTGGAATACGGACAGGCGGCTGGAAGGAGAAAAATAGAGATTCATGCTGGATAATGGCTTCCTTTCTTCCCAGTTTTCCATCTGCCAGTCCATCTCCCTGTCTTGCTTCTCTTTCTCTGATGCACACATGCATCCCTCTGGTGTCACACAAACGCTTTCAGGCGTCCTGGCAATCTGTTCAATCATTCCCTTTTGCAGGTCTTTATGCAGCTCTCTGAGGTCTAATTATCAGTGACAGAGGACTTTATCTGGTTGAACAAACGACAGGATATAAAGATCCACTCCCTCAATAAGCAGAAGGTTTTAATGTAAAAACCCTCTAATAGTTTGTGAGGTAAGTGTTAACAGATGAAACTCATCCTCAGCCTTAACATGATGAAAAAGCAGACATATGGGAACATGAATGAATTGTGGAGGTCTTAATGTCCAGAGACAGATCTTTAATTGAACATGGCATTTAGAAGGCATCATGCACTGCAGATGGATATCCTCCATTTGTGTAGATCAGCTTCACATGACGCAAACATGCAAACCTTTGGCACTGCAGAAAAAAACAACGATGTTGCCATCAGAGGAGCTGTTTTTCAGATGCTACTGTATATCACATACACTTTTGTTCTTCTCTTTCTCACCTCTACAACGTCTCCGTATTTAGTTTGTGAAAAATTGTGAAAAGTGTCCATGTGATGTTCGTGTTTTGGATTATGTTATTTCGTTTTCATCCACAGCACAGTGAAACAGACAAATACTCATATGTTAATACAGGTTTTGTATTATCAAAACTTCTGTAAGTCCTGTCACAACAGCCTATTTAAAAATTAAAGACAAAGGCATAATGGAAATGAAAGTGAAGTCAGAAACAAAATGGTGACGAGGATCCAAGATGAGATAAGTGCCGATCTGATTTGGAAATCTCCCTCTCAGGTTTCTTCTTTGCTTCTTTGTGATAGTGAATCTAATTTCTGCACTTTGAGCTGCTGTATGAGCGTTGCAGAATTAGGGAGACTGGAAGCTGTGAATTGCATTTATCAGTTGAAGTTAACAGCATGCCAGGTGGGATGATATGAGAGCAATGGTTCAGCAGTGAAAGAGGGAATACAAAGTTAATCTAAAAGCAGTGGGAGGTGCATGTGAAAGAAAGAGGGGGAGGCATTTTATATTCCGTGCAAAGCATGGCATTTCTGCAGAGATGTTAATGAAAACTTGGGATGAACATTGTCATCCTTGATGTCTCCTGTTGCGCTTTGCTGCGTTTCCCCAGATAGCTCATGGAAAACCTCTTGTCAATGTTTTATTGAGCTTAAAGATAACGACATCTGCTAACGCTGTCATTCTTGCCTGAATTCATTGCTTCCTGTGTCTTTGTACTTATCAGCTCTTTTCTTGGTGTCAGCCAGGGTTAGGGGAGGAAGGAGCTGCATAAAAAACAAAATATGATTATGTATGATCTGTGATAGGACCTGTCAAGTTTATTAGTTGTATTTGTTTGCAACCTGAAGATATTGTCTTAAAAATCCAAAGGTTATGCTCCAAAGCAGCATTAATTTAACTTCATCATGCCCTATTGTAATATATGCTATCATCACATATCTCCCAGTTTCACCCTTAACTAATGTGCTAATGAATAAAAAGCTGAAAATGCAGTCTTTTATAAACGTAGCGTTAGCATTCCAGCCATGTATCCGCTGACATTCAACAACCTTAAAAATGAAATTACAGAAATGCACGGTGCAAATGCCAAGTTTGAGAATTCCGCAGTGGAAGAGTGTGTTGTGTCTACCTGTCAGCTGTCGTTCTCACTCAACACTGCTCATTTTTGTGCTGTGCATAAATACGAAAGTTTGTTTGTATTAAGCAGCATGTCTATTTTGGAAAATTCCCTCACAGTCATTTGAAACCTGTTGTCAGAGTAATGAGATGATAAGCCATTTCTGCTGAGTTTATATGAACACATTGCAGGCAGTGGGGAAGTTCCTTTTCAGCTGCTGCCAAATCAGGATGAAAATCATGTGGTTATGCACACACTGATAATCTGTATAAACATTTGCAGGGCTCTATAATAAGGCTTCTCCACTTGCCCTGGGGTAAGTAAGATGCCATACCAAGATGGCAAATCTAAAATCCCACTTGCAACATTGGGGAAATGGTAGAAAGAATTAAATACATTTTTTCCATGAGTTGATTTTGAAAATGGCTGACGAGGGCCTGATCATGTTTCCTTCTTATCGGTTATGGGTTGCACATGCAGGTTAAGTGTGACAATTACAGCTGCAATATGCAAATATAATGTTTTGTAGATCCATGAGCTTGAGCCATGAGCTTGGAGATTGATCCAGATCTTCTCCAAAAGTAAATTACTTCTAAGCCGAATGACATGAAGCCAAAATTTGCAAAGTAGTTTTTAAATCTTCTTACAACACACAAACAAATAAACAGAGGGAAACATGAACATTGATTGCTGTTGGAGGTGGGTAGTACTCAAAGTACATTTACTCCTTAATGTGTACTTGACTAGTTTTCCCATAAAATGTACTTCTCCTCAGTTACATTTTGCTCCACATCGATGAGTAGGAGTAAAAAAAGGTTGCTATTTTATTAAAAAAGAACCAATACTCAAATAAAAAAAAACTATAAAATAATCAAGATAATTATCAAAATGAAGAAACAAAGCAACAAAATAAGCAAAACATTAACAAAATAATAAAAAAAAATACAGCAAAAGAGCACAAAGCAGTCAAGTAGACTAAAAATGAACATGGGGCAAAATAAAGAACAAATATGAAAAAATAATCAAGAAAAATATCACCAAAAATGAAAAAAATATTCAAGAAAATTTGTAAAAAAAAAAAAATAAAGCGCATACTCAAGACAGTGAACAAAAATGAAAGAAAATAATTGAGACAATGTGTAAAAATAATGAAGAAACTAAACAAAAAGAATACACTAACCAAGAAAATATGCAAAAATGAACCAAGTAGCCCGAAAAATGAGGAAAACAAACAAAATAGTCAGATGAATGAGTAAAAGTAAACAACAAACAAAATGAGCAAAAATAAGCAGCAAAATGAGTAAAATATACCATATAATCAATAAAATGAAAAAATGCTGAACATATGCTACAAAATAAACAAAAAAACTAAACAAATAAGTGAATGACACAAAGCAATTGACAAAAATTTATTTACAGAGTAAAGCAGTTGATTTTAACAGCGACTGAACAAAATAAGCACTAAATCAAAATGAACAAATAATCACAAAAATCAAAATAAACCATAAATCCACACAACTATTATTACTTATATAAACAGGATTTTTAGACTCAAAAAGCTGTATATCCTCAAAATTAAAGTGTTTTATTAGGGGGGCAAATGCACATTTTACAGATAATGAGGGGGGGGGGG
>JAQQAE010017622.1:0-11415 GCA_029823295.1 Pseudamia nigra
CTTTTCATTGTGTAAAAGTGTCATTTCTTCAGTGTTGTCCCATGAAAAGATATAATTAAATATCTGCAGAAATGTGGTGGGGGTGGGGGGGTACTCACTTTTGTGAGATACGGTATCTATCTATCTGTCTATCTGTCTATCCGTCTATCCGTCCAGACCTTTTCCCACTCAGGCCACACTGCTACGTGAAGGTTGCAGTGGATGAGAGTGTTTCCTGTGATTGATGTTTGAAGGCGTGTCGGGGGCTTGAGGTAATTCACAGCAGCAAATCTTCTAAGGCTTTTGAGACAGGCTTTATTTTTACTAACAAGTCGACAACCTGCTATTCAATTTGTGTCTGCAGTTACTCATCTGAGACAGTGGGGCTTTGACACTGGAGTATTTGTAGGATTTGTGCTCTGTGGGGACTGTGCCTCTGTCTGGGCAGGGTCAAAGTTTTTGTGTCATGGGAGATCTATTCTAAAAGTATATTTTTCCCAGTATGGCAAATTGTATTTAAATCTATATCTGAAAGATAACAACATATGTTAACTACCTTATAATAAATCTACTGTTTCTACTTGTAACGAAAATTTGCCAATTTGTCACCTACCGCAGGACATTTTAACAGGCTGAGACAAGCATGTTCAAACTGCATCAAATTAAAATTCATCCTCATTTCAGCTAATTCACAGGATCAAAATGTGTTATATGTGTTAATGAGATGATTTCTTCACCTGATATCATCACACCAGTTAAACAGATGGTAGCAAATAATGACATAGTGTCACAATAACCGAAGACCCAAATGGAAAAAATTAAGAGACACTTCAGAAGATCCTTGAGATTGTTGATATTACATTGTGACTGTATTTAAGTCTTTGTGTTAGTGCAGGATTGCCCCCCACCCCACCCTCACTTATTTCAGTTGTGAACAATGAGAGTGTAGACATTTACCTGTCATCAGCTTCCTGAAAAGCTTATGCTCTCTATGTGCATCGTTCTGGTCATGACTCACAATGCCTCTTTATCACTCATTGCACCACAAGGTATAGTACAGTTCACAGAGCTTGCACCAGAGCTCTAATTTTCAGTGCTTGGTATTTACATAATTATTGAACCACCATTGAATCATAGGCATTCACTTTTAATTAAACCTTATTTAAAGGTATTTAAGCTCATTTGTCACAGAATTTGTGGCTGGTGTTACACTTTGTAGGTTTGCTGGAGGCCTTTGTTCTGCTTTTAATTGGCTGCTTCATGTGGAGGTGAACAAGGGCACTTCAGACTGTTCAGGGTCTAGTGCACCAAGTACACAAATGTGACAGAATCCTTCTACATTCCTCACCTCCAATACTGCTATCAAATAATCTTCCCATTATGAGCGGAGCTGTAAGCACGCAAACAGATACATACATTTGCAACTTTTTCATTATATGCGGAGAAACACAATTATTTTATTGCAGATCATGGGACTGTAAATGTTTGTAAGAGGATGTTGAAGCTCAAAATGTCATGCACTTTGTGTTTAACAACCTATAGCTGTAAGGTTTATTTTTCAAAGAGTGACACCAGTGTAGAAGACATATAAACTGCATAAATTCCTTTGTATAAGTGTAGTAAATATTACTATTTAGTGCTTAAACTTTAAACAATAGAAGGCTTCCAAGTGTGGTTAAGAGGCTGAGCATAAGGGGAGAAGTTCGAAGTTCTGTAAGTATTTCTCAGGAAGGCAGCCATGCCATGTTTTAGTATGTTTAAAGCAATTCTACCTTTCTCACAGCACGTAGACCTGCTCTTTGTTTGGCTTAGGCCTCTGAGGATTTAGAGGCTTTCCAGTCCACTGAGAGCCAGTGGAGAAAGAGCAGCTTGCCTTTTCTGGACAGCACGGGAGGACTGAGGTGAGAGCTGCTCCACTGCTTCAGGACTTCTGATCAGACTGCATGAGATGCCACATTCAGACCCAACCCAGCATCGGATCAGCAGGGTGGGAGGGGCACACAGAGGAGGCGTAGAGACTGAAAGAGGGAGAGAGAGAGAAGTGGATGTGAGCAGTGTGTGTTTGTGAGAAGTGAAACTGGAGCCACATGCACAGAAAATATCTGCAAAGACCGTCTCTGGATATTATTTTAAACTTTTGAAGTTGATTGTTTCAGTGGTTTTGAACAGTCTGGTGTGACTGGGAGAGTGAAAGAGAAAAACACAGAAAGAGGGAGTAAGAGAGAGAGCAAAGAGAGTGAAAATGTGGTTCCAATCATTCACAAAGATGCTTTTGTTCTACAGCCGGGCCCCCTCTGTCTCTCTCTCTCTCCCTCTCTTTCTCTCTCTCATCCTCCAGTTTCTCATCAGACCCGTGGCCTCTCTGGGGAATGTTTGTGAGAAAAAAAGCATACCTGTGAGAGACTAATTGGAGGCTAATTATTTAAAAACCAGGACAATAATCCAATATTTGTGCAAGCTGTGACCTCAGTTACACTGACTTCCCTGTGCACTTTTACAAGTTTTGGTTCATACAGAACTGCCGTGCTCCCTTAGCTATGTTTATTTGTAAAATGCTGGCATGTTGACCTATGGGAATAAATAGAGCAGCTGACCTCTTACTCACATTTTAGGAAAGTATGTATCTTAATCATACAGTAATACCAGCTCCTCATTTCTTTAGCAGACGGACACAGCTGAAATACATTTATTCCTTAACAATGTATTATTTCAACTTATAATAAAACTTTACAATTATGATGGGTTGGACAAAATACACAATTAAAATTTTGCAAAATTTGCTTGACAGTGTCCAAAATGTTCTGTAGTTTCCAGCCAAGATGAATAATTACCTGATGTTTCCACTTCAGTCAGTCTTATTAATTTATACTGTATCACTGCCAAATAATGCCTTGACATGGGAATACCACACCTACTAAGGTCAAATGGTGTCAATTGTCTGTTCTTGGTGTGAACACTAATTTACATAATTCATGAAGCAGATTTTACTAATAGACAGTAACACATTTTGTGTCTCATTCCTACCTATAAAAGTGATTATAATGGTTTATTCGCTTTCTTTCTCTTATTCACACTGTTATTCTAAGCATTATAAGGCATGAACAGTATAAATGGATATACACGTAATTAGGCTAAACTGAGTGTAAAAAATTATAACTTAGGTGTTTACTTGAATGCGCCATAAAATTGAAAAATGATGACTTCAGTGAAGTCAGAAGAAAAATCATGAAGGGAAGAGAAACATGCTGAGCCTCAGCTCATTAGACTAAATAAGCAGATCCATGTGGACACATGTGGCAGCAGATACACAGTGTGTTGTGTTGTTTTGAATGAGTCAGTACACTGTTTGGAGGCCCGCCCACTCATTCAGCCACAGAGATGGAAGGGCAAAACGGAAGGATGACAGAGTGAATGAGCGCAGAGAGACGGAGAGGGATGTCAACATGGCTCTCAGTGAATTTATTTTGTGACTCACATGGTCTGCCTGGACCTCAGTGCTCTCCATGCAGCTGAGACCAGCCCCCCCATCCCCACACCCCCACCCACACACACACACACAAAAATCACACAAACACATGCATATTGATTTAGCAACAAAATCTTCATGCACATAGAAGCAGATGCTAAGCATTTGTACAAAGACGCCGTCTGATACACAAACAGGTCCCTAAATGTTGAGCACACACACTTATATGCACTCTCTTAAGGCTTACTCCATCCAGAAGAGCATTAAGAAACATATTCAAACTTTCAGACTTAGGTTTATGCCAAACACCACTGTGCTGCGCCAAGAATAACCTCTTTGTGTATTGCTCTGCACCCTGGCTCACCTTGCACAAGTATATGGTACTAGGTTTCTGTTTAGTATTCATGATGAGTGTATGCCAGCTTGTGTGTGTGTGTGTATGTGCATGCATTCGTGCTTGTGTGTCTGTAATAGGCTTAGGATGGGGTCTCTCCCAAAACCAAATGTCACAGGGATTTAAGCGTCAAGAGTGAGTTTCCTCCCAGCTGACTAACAGAGAAGTTCACTAAAAGCACAAGATTAAACAAAGTTTCAACTTTCCAAAAAACATCCAGCCATTTTCCATTTTTTCCCTGTGGCAACATATCCACAATGCAGCGCTGAGGTTTAAAGATAAGCTGTAGGGCATGCGCCAAACCTGCAAGGAAAAGAGACAGGTAAAGAAGGAAAAGGAAAAATGGAGAAGGTGGGTGAACTAAAAGTTATGACAGGTCAAAAACTAGTTTGCACAACATGTAGAACTACTCTAAACGAGGCAATAGTCTCGGAGTAGTTTCCCTCCATTGTATCCAGGTAGCTCGTTGTGAGTTCCCCTGTGTTCTGAACTCTCTGGCCCACCCTGTTGGCTGCTTCACAGCACTGGATCACAGTTATGTGTTTTTCCGGGTTTGTGTTTAGAAGATGCTGCTTGTGTTGTCCGGTTTGTTTACTCCTCCTGGTGGCCACTTTCTGTATCACAACAAACGCTGACCTTTGAGAAGGCCTGAAGCCCTACTGCAGCTGCTAAATCACTCAGGTTGCAGTCTAATAAGGCTTTCATTTGCATGTGCAATTGACAGAGCTAATTCTCTAATAGAACCAAGATGCATTTTGACAAATATGCTGTGACAGTTTATCAGTGGTAGGTAAAGTAAACTGATATGGTACTCAAGTAAAAGTACTGCATTGTTACTTTATAACTTTATAATTCTAATGACTTGAGTAGAAGTAAAAGTACTCATACAAATAAGTACTTGAGCAATAGTGAAAATGTGTCTCATAAAGAAACTACTCAAGTAGTGATCGCATAATGAGGAATTTATTAGAGCCTCATATATATTGCTCTTGTTAATTTTTTGCTAATTTTTACACATTTTGTTGCTTATTTTATTCATTTGTGCTTATTATGTTTTCATAAGACTTTTTGTTCATTTTTGTTAATTTACTTGAATGTTTTGTTACATTTTTTGCTTATTTTGGTGTTCATTTTGTGCATTTTTGTCCATGTTTGCTTAATCTGTTTATTTTTGTTAATTTATTTCAGCATTTTGGCTCCTTTTATTACTTAGTTTGTTCATTTTTGTTAATTTACTTGATTATTTTGTTCATTTGTGCGCTTTTTGTTGCTTATTTTTGCTCATGCTGTTGCTTACTCTGTTGATTTTTTTGTTAATTTGTTTTATTTTGTTCCTTTTACTCAGTCTGACTTAAAATGTAACCGAGTAGTAATACACCTTTCCCGCTACAAATGTTACTGAGTAAAAGTAAAAAATACTTTGCAACACAACTACTGTACACCCTGTCGTAAGTAAGTACATATTGTACACAGTACAAACTACTCAAGTACATGTAACTAAGTAAAAGTACTTGAGTACTACCCACCTGTGGGTTTTAATGTAGGAAAAGCATGAATAAAAAGCTACAAACCAAAGAAAGTGAAAGGTATATTTGTAGAATTAATTAATCTCCTTAAAAATTGGACAAATAAATATCCATCATGTCTTTTTTATTTTATTTGACTCTTGTATGAATGCTTGTATTAAATATTTGTCAATTAAATGTGAGTTCAGTTCAGCTTTACAGTGTGCAAGGCCTTTCACTATAATTTTACTGATTGACTCATCACGCTGCCAAAGGAAAAAAAAAAATCCACCTTTTTCAGTCACTGTTAACAGTTGTTACCATGATTGGTTTTCTTAAATTATAATATGTCGACTTGCAGGAGCAGTATTTATATGATGAATTGGCTAGCACAGGTCATGAAAAAAATTATAAAGCCACAGTAAATTATTTAGTGTAACTGCATAGGAGAGGTCATATTTGCTGTATTACTGTGTCAAAGTCTACTTCTGTGTTTGTAAGTATTTTGTATTAAGGGCATTTAAAGAACAGAGACGCCCTATTAAATTAAATTAAATTAAATTAAATTAAATTAAATTAAAAAGCACAAGTACTCTGACATGGTGTAAATAAATTATGGTCCATGGTTGTTACAAATGGTACAGTTCATGGTTGATACATAGCTTCATACTGATTTGTGCCTGAATACATATTGCAATATGGTGTGTTAAACTGTGATCAGGTCAAAGTTTTTATTTTATTAAATGTATGTACTTGACATGTTTAAGCACAAGGAGAAAAGAGTAAGGGCAAGAGCAATGTCACTCAAAAACATCATTTAGTGAGGCAGAAATATATCTGTATTTCTTCAGTCATGTTAGTCAAGGGTGTAGGTTTTGTCTGAACATTTGGGGGGACAAACTAATGACAAAAATGAACAAATGAGTGAAAACAAAGAGAACAGTCAAGTAAATTAGCAAAAAATTAAGAGAGAAATCAAAACAACGTGCAAAAAGGAATAAAATAATTGAAAAACTGAAGGAAATTAACATAGAAAATGCACAGAAAAATCAAATAACAAGAAAAAGGACAAAAAACAAAATAGTCAAGAAAATAAGCAGAACTGAACAAAATAATGAAGTGAACACAAATGAACAAAAATCACAAAATGAAATGAGCAAAAAAAATAAAAAATATGAGTAAAAATGAACAAAATAGTTAATAAAATGGGTAAAAAAATAAACAGAATACTCAAGAAAATGAACAAAAATTAGAAAAATAATCAAGGAAATGCACAAAAATGAACCAAATAACCAGAAAAATAATGGAAAACAGACAAGGAAAGGAGCAAAATTAGTCAACATAATGAAGAAAGTGAACTAAAATGAACACAAGTGACAAAGAAAATGATAAAATTAACAAAAATGAAGAAAAATAATCAACAGAATAAACAAAATAATTACAAAAATAAATAAAAATTAACAAAATAATTAAGAAAATTGGTAAAAACATACAGAATATTCAAGAAAATGAACAAAAATTAGGAAAATAATCAAAACAAAGACAAAAATGGACAAAACAATCAAAAAAATTCTCCCCACCCCCTGAAATCTACACAATATGATGTTAATAATATTGTGACTGCTCAGATTTATCATGAAATTCTTTGGCGAAGCTCACATGTAAAGAATAAAGAACCAAGACTCTACATGAGACAGTGTAATAAGTATTTTATTGCATTTTATAATGCCATTGTCAATAATTAGTACAGATTACATGCAACTAGACCTACTGTACAGTTTTTTATTGTCTGCATGGACAGACACAAGAAGATTCAGGTTACAAATACACAGATATATGTGTGTTTTTATACAGCATGAAAGAAAGGGCAGTGACTGGCATTACATGGCTACCCGGGGTGGAGGGTCAGAGGGCTGGGATCCACTGTCTGTCCAAAGCCGCCACCCAGTCCCTGTCCCCGCCTCTTACACGGGCCACACTTTCAAAAAACAAGAAACAGAACAAAAATCAAAGAATAAAGATAGGTAAACAGGTAAACTGAAACTAAGAAACAATACAGAGAGTCACTGCTGAAAATGTACACACATTCCTAAGGTTTAACCAGAGGAGAGCTGAAGTGGTAGTTCCATTGGATTGTGGCTGTCTACTCGATAATACCGCCAGGAAATGCTCCACTTTGAGAGTCCCTTCCCCTTTACATGACACCTCAGAACTGTCCAATCACCCATCAGGATTTGGGCTCCCTTCATCCATTGAGTCCAGCCCAGCAGGATGTAGGCTGGTTCTACAACACAGTTCACATGAAAATATGAGAGATAACAGCTGTGAGTCAAGGTGATCAGTGAAGTCGATGGAGGGTTTTGGAAGTAGCTTGGTTTTTGTTTGGTTAAAGTTGTGGCATTGGTTTGGTTACAGTTTGGTTACAGTTTAGGGGTTTGGACTACGCATGGTGTCTTGCAACGCCTTTGGTTGTCAGAGTATGAGCTGCACCTCTGAGACCCTTTCCACATTTTGGTATTGAGATTATTCAACAGGAGGAGGATCAAAAATGTGTCTGTCTTTGATCGGTCTCAATGGGACTGGGAGATGAGGTCTGCCACTGGTCACCAACAGCCAGGTGTGTGACTCAGTGACATCCCCATGGTGCCTGCAGATGATTGACAGCTCTGGGGGTCAGAGTTCAGCACAAGAATGACAGGGGTCAGGGGTCAGAGGGAGGGGGTCACAGGGAGCTGGGATACATATTGGCACCTGAAAGGACCAACAACATCTTTCTAGAGCTCCGCATTTTTTAAAGCAAGAGAGGGGCTACATATTTCTTACATTTTTTCCTTGTTCTCTTTCTCTTTTTTTTCGGAGGTTTTGGTCCTGTCTTTGAGAAAAAGTCCTTCTGAGGTATCAATACATAATGAAGTAACTTTTTAGTTTGTTTTCCATTTGTTTTTTTCTTTCCTTAAAAATGCATAAATGCAGTACAGAGACAAAAAAAGTATCAAAATAGACCTAGCTAAGATAAATATACAAACAGGTGTTACCTAAACCACTGATCTAACTTTTATTCTTTTAATTTTTTTTTAGAGATAATACACTTAAAAAATCAGCGTCCCAGACGTTTTATGAAGAACTGAAAAAATGGAAACAAACCAACAAAAACAAACCTATTAAACCAAGATACCTGCAGCACTTAATATGATAAATACATATACTTCAGCATTAGCAGTACAGTATAGGAATCAGAGCTGAAAGCTTTACAATACCTAAAGAGGTGCAGAAAATCAAACAAACCCCAAAAAAGAAGAGAAACTCAAAGGACAAAATGAGACAGAATGCCCTGGAGAGATAAGTCAAGCATTAATATACAAGAATACATCATGTTATGCCAAGCTGGAGAAAGAACGGAACATGGCGACCTGTGAACAATCTACATCTTTATAAAACAGCGTTGTTTACAGGTGTACCTTAAAGCACAACTCAGAGATCATCTATGTTCTGTATGCAGCAGTTCCTCTTGGTTTGGATATTACTACTAGTAGTGATGAGTTTCATTAAGTGTGTGTTAGTCCTCTCAGTGTCTCGGTGAGTGTTCAGGTGGAGGGGGTAATGCTCTGAGTCGATCTTTGGATATTTGAATGGTCAGAGCCTCTGTTTGCACTAACCCTTAGCCCTGCTTCTAAACTTCTGTGTGTGTGTGTGTCCAGGTGGCATTGGTACTGTCTGCCCATCATCACACCTGACAACCAGGCCCCTGTAACATCACATAGTCATTAAGTTTCTCATTGGCTGTGAGCAGAACCACATGAATATGCACACATACAGTCAAAGCACATAGGCTGTTCACAGAGATCAGTGCTTTCAGGTGTAGGAATATGGTCAGTTTTACACAGCTGATAGAAAACTTTTATATATAGTGAGCATTTCACAAAACACTTCGAGACGTAGAGAGTGCTTTAGATGTAGTTTAAGGAGAGGTAGTCATTTAAATTTCATGGAACGTGAAACATCTCTATGTTTTTGGGCTCAAGCAGATGTATTCGGGAGTCCGGATCACCAAATAGCTTCTTTTTTTTGTCAGTCATGCAGTAAAATGTAAGAACAATTTTGGCATTCTTTTTATTGTCAAGGAAGAATGGAGAAAAAATATTTAAGAGAGTTCAATCTCCCATTGGCTATATATTGAACTGTTTTGAAAAGGAGGTAGTGTTATTTTTGGTTTTTTATCTCGTTTCAAGATGTCTGTCTGCCACTTTGTACTTTGTTAGAAATCAGTCTCCAATGTGACAGGAAACAGTCCTGTTTGAACACAAAGTCATCAGAAAGGTTCTTTCATTAAATAAGAAAATCCTCTGAAGTGCAAGAGATAGTCTGACAAAAAGTATGAAAAATATGAACCCAACTTTTGATTACATGATGTCACTTGGTTGTTTTCCTCTGACAATGGTACATTTTCATTATTTTACATGTTCCCTCTTTATTGTAATATTTATAGATATTTGGAATAAGTTCTCCCTGTCCAAAAGGTGACTTTTCAAACATTACAGTACATTTCCTCTTTCTGCAAGTATACACATCAAGAGGGTGTGTAAAGAGTATTTTCCCCTAAATCGGTGCTTCTTGATAACAGCACCAGACGATATCTTTTAAAGCCAGGTGTTTTTAAAGAACCAAAACATTTCATAATCCCCCGTTTGTTGGCGTCTCAAGTTGTAAAGGTACAAACGTGTTCAAATGCCTCAGATGTGCCTCGTTTTAGACCTAACAGGGCCGGTACTACATTGTGTTTGGAACACAGTTTTAGTATAGAAGAGACAGGTTTTCCCTCTAAGTGCTTTTACTTTTCTTTCTACTTTTTTCAGAGAAACTGTGCGAGGTTGGTTAATACCAGTTTTTGGCCTCATACTCACGTGAGTCATTTGTAAAGTTCAGATGTCTCCAGATTCTAGCTTGCTTTACACACTTTGGTTTTGGAATGGTCAGCACTGTAAGTAGTGTATAATTTGAACACAATACGATAATAAGAATTCAAACTCCTGCTTTGTTGTCTTTTGGCCAGTTCTTTAAGAAGAAAAGAAAATTTAAAAGGGCAACGTAAACTACAGGGTTTTTGGTTTTCTACTTATTTCTTTGGTTACCTGTAACAAAAATAAAACGGGAATACGCAGATAATAGATTAAAATAAATGTTAAATTTGGTATGGCACTGTAGAGAAACGTAATGTTATTTATGCTCACAGAAAACGAACAAAAAAATAAATCTCACACGCTACTCCTTTAACACAAACTCACACAGTGAATTGCAGTTTCTACACAGTAACTATTACAACCATAGAGCTTTGAATCGAAGCTGAGCAGAGTTGCCACATTTGGTGTCCCACAGAAAGAATTCCCCCTTATTTCTTAATCAATTTGGACACAGTTCCAGGTGAAACCTTTGTGGGATGAGGTATTCTCTGACTGCAGTAATAATATATATATTTTTAAAGCATTACTGATATTCCTCAACTAAATACACAACCAAAAATGAGTGAATGAAAGAGGATTTAAAACAAAAATCATTAGTTAAATAATCTGTCTGGATAATGGCAACTTTAAGTGCTATTTCCAAATTCCTTGCCTGCTACACATGGGACACAAAAGGGATGGGGAAGGAGTCAGGGTGGGGGACAATACTGCGCTTTCTTTTTTTTTGCCAATACTCATTTGGAATGGTGTGAACAACCAGAGTAAATCAAACAAATTACAATACAAAAACAGCATCCTTAGAAAAGGTAAGTCAAAACAGAACGCCACCGTGGAAATATTGATCTTCAAAAAAATAAAAAATGATAATAACATCAAATAAAAAAAGGAAATGACAAAGCTACCACACATTTTTTTTTCTTGTTGTATCCATAATCATCAACAGTTTTTCTTTTTTAGTCACAATATTTCTGTTGATACTTCCTCCCTCGTTTCTCTCTGCTTCCCCTCGTTTTCTCAAAGTGTTCCTGGCTCATCGTTCTGTCCACAGACAGAAGAGATGAGAAGGACAGCACCAAATGGTCCTATTCCTGCTGTCTTTTTGGGGGGCGGGGG
>JAQQAE010017623.1:0-11414 GCA_029823295.1 Pseudamia nigra
GCTTATGTATGGACAAAGTGGTTTTTCCTTTAAAAATGTGGTGGGTGCGGCTTATAATCAGGTTCGGCTTATAGTCCTGAAAATACGGTAGGTAAAAAAAAAACCTCATTGAGATTAAAATCACTTTTTCAACCACTAGACCACTAGTTGCACCAGTGGTGTGTTCAGCATAACATAAATTATTACCTAGTTGTTTAATATGCATCACTAAAATAAAAGGTGGCACTAAAGTTATAATTACACATTAGTTATCTACATCATCTAGCCTACAGTAGCATTATTAGGCAACTTTGCATCATTTTAACTTAGCTAGCTGTTACCTGTACAGTGAGACTGCTTTTCCACCTCAACCTTTTCTCCACTTTTTAAATGTTGTACCTGAGGGCTTGGACAGCTTTTTCATGATGACAAATTATCTGACTTTTTGTTGTCTGTCAATCAGAATGTGTGCTTCTAACTCATCACCTGCCCCTCTTCCACAGGCGTGTGACTGAGTCTGGTGCTGGACAGATTCATGGCCAGGGCACATAATGAGAAATAACAGGGGCTTTGTAGGTGCTTATTTTTGAGGGTAGATCTCTGAGCACCTGCAGCGCCCCCTCCATCATGTGGTGCCCTAGGCGATCGCCTATATGGCATATGACAAGAGCTGGCCCTGTCTTACAGTTTTCATAGAGATGAAAATAGATTCTGGAGACCCAAATCATTGTTTGCACCAAGCTGTAAAAAGATGTTCGGGAAATATCCACATTTCACCTAAATTATATTCTGGTACCAACATGCCCATAAAGTTTGGCAGCTGAATGTAAGTTTTTACTGTTCAAGTGGAGCTGTTTGTTGTCTTTTAGACTTTTCTTCACATTTATAGACTGATTTACAAAGAAAACAGGAGTAAACAAAACACTTTAAGGAGCACAAACATGCACATACACACAGCTCTCCACAATCATAAACACATTTTCATGAATTGTTTTAATTTTCATTATGTACCGGTAGTATTTTGCGTCCCTAAGACAATCTATGGAAGTGCACATCAAATTAGACTTTATGTCTTAATGTGATTCAGGTCTGAAACATGGTTAACATCTGCCTCTTGAAGTGAATTTATTTTGCTATGTATTTAGAAACATCCCAAACTTATTTACTCTTTGCAACTGCTACAAGTGAACTAATGAGTCTCAGAGAATGACATGAGTGTCTAAAGCTGTCATCAAAACATAATGTGAAAATATAAAACATGTTTTGAATTGTTGAACACTTATCAACGATCAGAATTGTATTGTTAATTTGTGTGCACTTCTGTTATTGGGCAGTTATGTGTACTTGCACATTCCAAGATTACTTTTTTCTGTTTTAACCCTTCAATCAAGGGGATCATAAATAAATAAAACTATAAATAAAATATACAGTCTTTAACACTGTGAAACTGTTTTTTTTTTTTGCTTAACAGAACAAATTTGTTCCACTCAATGCAAAACGAGCTCTGACCAAAAAGGAGGAGGTCCAGACTGCTGATGGGACCAAAAGGCAAAGGTCTTTCACAGGCCCAGTTAAAGTGGCTGTTCTAAAACCCATCAGAGGGAAAAGCACCAAGCCTAGTAGCCTCAGCACCAACCAAAGAAGAGCAGCCAACGGGTACCCTCATCCCGAGAGGAGGACACGCTCCACTTCACTCAGCTCTCTGGGGTCAGAGGTGACTGAGGAAGGACACCCGGGAATTCCAAGGAAGCAGCCAGACAGACATGAAAGAGCTGAAGCTGTGGCGACGAAACAGTCAAGTGCAAGTGTTATTGACGAGTCTGTGGACAACCAATGGGAGGGGGAAGTGGGGGTGGAGAAATCTAGAGATACAAGCAAGGTGAGTACATGAAATCTTCTGCCTCAGGCTTGTGTTAAGTCAATGCTAATTATATGATGTCATCTTACGTGCAAATAACAACAAAGGTCCAGAAACAGATCCGGCTTGGCTTATACAACACCATTACAGTGAAATGGATATACCATGGAACACATCAGCTGTGGTATAACTGCTGGTGAAGTGTATGTGGGAAGATTATTCAGCCTATGGAAAAGTAGGACCTGCTAGCTGCAGATAAAGTAACTCAAATATACTGTAGGTCCGCAAATCCAACCCTGAAACGGACAGATTTGGGACAGTTTTAAAAAATAATGTGAAAAATAATGCAGGGCTATTACTAGGTCTGCTCTCAGAGGTTCTGTTGGGCTTGTTCTCTGTATAGTCTTGAGGTTTTGACCTTGAATTGTTAAGCGCCTAGAGATAATCTTGGGTACATGATTGGGCCTATACAGATACAATTGAATTGAATTGCATAGGTCTGCAACAATGCATCAACTTTGATTACTTGCATAAATATGTTAATTTCTATGGGATGTGTCAATATGTCACACTGTTCATACCAGTTATGCCAGGTTGAAACACTTTGCAGCACGCTGAATACAGACTTTGTACAACAGTCTTTGCCCTATTGCCAAAAGTATTAAATTTAGTTGTAGTCATAAATCCATTATACACATTCAGACCACATTCCAAAATAATTTGGAAAAGGAGCAATTTCAAACAAAAAAAAGTTAAATTAGTTGTTGACTTGTCTGGATGTCAAGAATGGACCTGTGAGGGTGGACCATCACGCAATGGAAACATGGATTTTACTCAGACTGTCCAGGATTCAGATATTTTTGGAAAAAATGTACATTGTCCTCTCCAGGGAAACGTTGAACATTGTGGAGGACCTACTTACTTATTGGGAAAATGAAAATATTTTAAAGGTAAAATTTTGATAGCTACATTTTGAATAAAATTTTGTCAAGTCAGAGTTAATTTTATTTATAAAGCATATTTAAAACAACCTCAATTGACCTCAGCTCTACTGCATCAACCACAACATAATAAAAAACAGTACATATAAAATTTTCAAACAAGATAAAAACATACAGTAAAACACATGGTAAAACAAAGCAGATAATTAAAAACACAGCCGCCAACACTTTCAGCCTGGCTAGGACTGAACATCAGAGAGAAGGGGTGGGGTTTCAGTAAATTTATAAAATGCTCTAAGGATTGTGCAGCTCTAACCTGCAGAGGGAGGCTGATCCATAATTTTGGGGTGATAACTGAGAAGGCTCTGTCCCTTCTGGACTTGAGTTTGGATCTGGGGGTTGCCAGAAGCAGCTGTTTTGCAGACCTCAGTGTTCAAGATGCAGTATAAGGACAGAAAAGCACATTTAAATAAGGAGGTGCCGTGTCATTAAAATGTAGGTTGTAAAACTAGAAATTTCAGCTTGTAAGGTCTTTGTGAATGCCCAGTTCTGCAGTATGTGCAGCTTAATATTGTGAAGAACAGTTGCATCATGTTGGTAGATGGCTACACTTACTATAAGTGAGAACTGGAAAATTAACTAGATGGTAAACTTGTGTAATTCTGCTACCTCAAACGAGTTTGATCATCCAGAGTTAGAGACTGTTGTTTTTGTTTATCCTCATTGCCTCCAGTCTTCCTTGTGAGTTTAAAGGACTTTAAAGTGTGTTTGACAGGAGGGAGTGGCACAGTACTGTATGTCTGCCATGTTGTCTCAGGTATGTGTTTTTAAATGTTTAAAACCTGCCCTGGCATATTTCTCTCACAGGAAGCCTCAGGGGTTTGTCTCAGCACAAGGTGTGTTTAAATCTGTGACACGCACACACGAACACACTTGGATGTACACATGGATATTAGAGACAAATACACTCACTGACCACTATATTAGGTACCGTACACCTCAGAGGTACTGGGTGGGACGTCGTAGTTATTCTATAATGTTGCACTGTGGTCATGAAGGGATGGACACGGTCAGCAGTAATACTCATGTGGCCTGTGACATTTAAACAGTGCACTGTTTGGCCTGTGGACTCTAGCACCACGTCTGGCTGCAGTGCGGTACTGCACATTTCCCTGGGCAAGTGGACTTCCTTGCACTACTGTTCTCCAATCAACCCCTGGACTCAACAGCTCAGATGGTATGTTGGTATTGCTTGTCAGGTGTCTTTGCACAAGGATATTGATCCTTTGTTGGATCCTTTACCGACACACCCTGTTCACTTCCCTCCTTCTTTATTCTAACTTCTGCCAGCTTTCAGATTATCTGGTCATGTCACTGTCTGACACAGTGAACAACTACAAGACAAAAGAATTGGTGCTAGACTTCCAAATGTCCCTTCTTTGGCCATTTGGTTTTAGTGGAGTGAACATCGAGGTGGTATCAACATATGAATATCTTGGTGCACATCTGGACGACAAGATGGACTGGTCCTAAAACATAGATGCACACTATCAAAAGGGACAGTCACTTATTTTTCCCACAGAGGCTCAGGTCCTTTGACGTCTGTCCTAAGATGCTGCACCTGTTTAACCAGTCAGTAATTAAAAGTGCACTCTTTTATGCTGTGATCTGACGGAAGCATCAGAGACAAAGATAGAAAATGGCTGGTCAGACTGGTTAAAATGTCTGGATCAGTGGTTGGAGGGAGGCTGGACTTGCTGGGGGCTGTGGAGGACAGATGCACACAGAAGTTGGAGAACATCACGGACAACCCTGAGAATCCTCTTCACCTCAGTCCCAACAGAGGAGCAGCTGCAGTGGACGACTAACATCACCAGATCCTTCATTGCCACCGCCATCAGACTGTTCAACACCACAGCTGACGGAGACTGAAGACTGAGAAGAATGAAGACATGCTGCTGATTTGATTTTTCTTATCAGCTGGTCAATTGAATCTCTCTAAAAGGATCAGTAAAGTCAATTCAGTTCTATTCAGCTCCATTCAAAGTATTGTTTCAAATCAAAGTAACATATAAGGAAAACTAAATTGTTACCCAGTGGGGTAAACACCTCCAAACTATGCCTCATGCTCATTAGGGAATCTTCTTCTTCTTTTCCTTTCGGCTGCTCCCCTCAGGGGTCGCCACAGCGAAATACCTAAGATTTGCATGTTTGATCTGGCATAGGTTTTTTACATCAGATGCCCTTCCTGATACAACCCTCACAACAAGGGATAAGGGAATAATGCATCAAAACTAAACTGAATCATAAACCAATCTAAAAAGACATGAAAACTCTTTACTACTCTGACTTTGTCATATTATGAATAGATTTAGTAAGGCCTACATTTTCAGTTTACATTGTGTTTAAGTGTGCATACATTTTCACTGTCTATCCCATGTCATGAAAGATTACCAACAGCTCTGGTTGAGCTCCGCTGAGCTACTAGCTCACATGTCAACGCATGATTTCGTGTGTTGGTATGCAACAGTAATCCATGGGCTCAGCCTTTTGGCTCAGCTGAAAGATCACTTCGATTAAGCTACAAGACAACATGTTTCATAGTGAAAAAATATTGCCATTTTGGGTAAGAAGGTAGCGATGATACAGCAGAAAGATTTTTGATAAGAATGTCAGGTTTGAATCTGCACATGTCATAGATTTGTGTTGATTTGGGATTTGACACGACTCTGAAGGTAAATGATCCTAAATATAAGAATATCTGTGACAGAACATTTTTTCTGCTTTTAAAATGACTCCTCTGTTGGTACAAATACCCGAGCAATGACAATTTCCTCTGAAAGACAGTCAGACTAAAGTCTTATGCACAAACTGGCTTTATGTGTGTGGGTTTTCAAAGAGTCAGAGTGGGGGAGGAACATACAGAGGTGGGGGGTGGCAGAGAGGAAAAAATTGGCCTCATCAGAGCAGGGATTCTCAAGGGGAATGTACAACACAATAGCAACTTTTTACCCCTCTTGCGATTGAAGCGCACTCCCAGTTTTCCCCTCCTCCCTCTTTCCTTCCCTCTCTGTTCCTCCACCCCCTCTGTCTTAATTCTGTTTCCCTCACTCCTCCCCTCGTCTTCTACACTGCCTCCCTCATTTCCCTCACTCCACATTTTTACCTCTCAGTTGGGAATGGCCAATACCATGGTCTCAGTACGCACTTCTGAGCTGGGGCCCCTGAGCTGGGACGCTGTCACTAAACGTCAACTCTTCTTACAGAAAGTCTCCTCCAAGCTGGGGCCCAATGCAAAGCTGCAGGGGAAAGGCACCAGAGTGGATAAGGGGCCTTCAGGAGCTTCTCTACCTCCAGACTCAGGAACTGGACCTCCAGGACAGGGGCCCAGACAAAGCCAGAGTGATGGCTCAGTGTCGGGAGAAGGTGGTGGATTTCTGACAAGGGGGAAGCAGAGCCAGAGCCAGGGTAAGCCAACATATCTCTCTGTAGACATGTAAACCGGAGCTATTTCTGTACACCTATTTACTGTCTGGAGCTGAAATGTCAACACAGCAGCATGCGGCACATGGCGTGTCTGCATGGACAACACACGTCTCAGGTTTCCACTGTTGGGACTCTATCTTGTCTACCTGTCTCTAACTTGACACTCGTGTCAGTGTGTGTTTCTGTGGCGTCAAAGAAAAGCTGCTTCGAGTCTGTAGCAGATTCAGGAAATGAGCAGGCTGACACTGCAGAGCTGCAAGTTAAAATGCCTTCCACATTCCAGTATCCGCCGTACACACTGTACTGTGTCATTTCCACACTTTGTCACATACAGAGAGCGAGTTATTGATGGACAGACATGTACTGTTACTGCTGTAATCTGTTTCTCGTCATGCTGGACTGCATGTCAACTGCAGTGTTATGTAAGAGCAACAATGTCTTTACATTTTTGTCTCTAATGTGTAATTACACTTCACAGAGACATTTTGAAAGTACAGCTGCACACGTGGACTGTGCGTGCAGTACTACTTCTCAGTTTGTTGTGAGAAGAAGTCGGAGGGCACATGGGTAACATGTTTCTCTCTTTCACACTTTCCTTTTCTCCTTTTTCATAGTTGTCGTCTTTGTGTTTCTCTTTTGCCTTCGGCGAATCAAATTTCAGGCCAGTGTTGTTGCTTTTTTTGTGTGTATTTTCATTTGAACAATGTCATTTGTGTTGAATGCTGAAATGGATAGGGCTGTTGACGTCTTGTCCTGATACTCTACCCTGTACTTTGCATGTATGTGCTTGTGAGTGTTGATGAATACAGTGTATACTGCTGCTGATGACAACACACTGCTGAGACCCTGTCTGGTTTCCTGTGGCCTGTAATTCCACTCATTTGTGTGTCTGTGTATGTGCGTGTAACATGACCTTTGTTTTCCATAATCACTGAGCTGCACTGTGTCATTTACATAGCAGAAAATGCACATTGCGAGTGTGTGTGTGTGTTTGTGTGGGTAAAAGCAGATCTTTCTCATAAAGGTCATTTTCTGGTGGACAATAAGTCTTCTGTCCTCAAGTGGTGATCGCAGGAACAAGCGGATGCCTCTTGACCTTACACTGAGACGCTCAATGGCTTCTTTTAAGTGCGGGTCTTTCTTTCTGTCCTGAATTGATTATTCCATCCTTTTACATTTCACTTTTCGATGACAGCAACATGTGTTTAATCTGTACTGACATGTGATCGGCTACTATAAACATTTCAGTCTTTCGGTAAGATGAAGGGTCCTCTCCTGATGGGTCTGACAGCTTCACATTCTATCAATGGTCAGCATGTGGTCTGATGTTGCAGTAGGGCTTAGTCTGATAGATGGTTTTCTAAAGGCGACATAGCTGTTTCATCCCAAGCCCTTGAGCTGCCTTTGCATTGTGTGTGTGGACATGCTTTAACTTTCACTATTAAAAATAGTCCTGAGTTGTACTGTTGTTGCTTTACAATTTGATTTCACCACACATTTAAGTGATTATCCGTCATGATCATTCAAGATTTTTTCCAACCACATTTCTTCCTCGAAGATGATGATTCACCACTGTCCTTCCAGTTTTTAATAATGCGCTAAACAGTTCTTAACCCAGTTTTACTAGTTTCAGCAATCTCTTTAGATGTTTTCTTTACATGATGCCAATGAATTGACCGTTGTGAAACAGAATAGCATCTTTTCCACAACCACAGGATGTGTTTTTTTTTTCATGGTTGTTTAAGAAATGAGAAGCTACTCACTGCATCAGTTATAGTTGTATAACTTGTTGCAAACTGAAACATAATTACCCATGCAGAAATTATCCAATGGGAGGCTCGTACCTATTTGCTTAGTTAAATCCAGGTGGTGACCTTTTTTTGGCCAGACAGTGTAGTTATGTGTATAGCCTTCCTAAAAAAAATTAACAAGGCTTTAAAATTCTTGATGATCCATGTTGTCATTGTCCATGTCTACATACCTGATAAGGTGTAAGGGCAACTCAAAACGTGACAGGACCAATTTGTCATATTTATTGATCACTTTTACATCGCTACCCTAGACACATTTAACACAGGCGGCTCTACGGTTGGAACGAGAAAAGATTAAATGTCCCTCAAATCACTCCAATTTCTACTACTCTTTGGTTATACATTTTAATAGTACAGTATCATGTGATTGTGTACAAAAAATAAATTACTATCTGGTTTTCAATAGCATTGCAGTATGAACATGCACAATTATCACGTTGCAATTCCAATCAGCATCTCGACACGTATGACAGCCATTCCATTCCAGTGTGTGTTGAGTTGCAGCACAAGCCACACCTCATTTAACGAGGTACTGATGAGGTGATCACCTGAACCAAATATTTTTAATTAGGAAGAGTAAGCAAATCAGTTATTCCACTAAATATTGATTTCTGAACGTTTCATAAGTGCTGTTTTCTTTGCGTTATTTTAGTCTGAAAACACAATCTTTTTATTGTGACCATTTATCTTGTCCTGCAAATAAATTAACTAAATGACAATATTTTTCTTTGGAATAAGTGTTGTCAGTAGTTTAATAAATAAAACAAATGTTCATTTTACCCAAACATATTTAGTAAACTCAAACATAAATAGTAAAATCAGAGAAAGTAATGATTTTTCAGGTCTCCTTTATTTTTTTCCAGAGTTGTATGTGATTTTAACTGAAAATTGAACATTGCTTTTAAATGCTGTTCAGCTACCAACTGTTTTAAAGTTGTGGGTTTATGTATGAAATTGGTTTAAACTCAGGGTTTGTATAGAGGAGTGGTCTCAAACAGTTCTTCCTTACTCTTAGACAACTGTGTTTTTGTTTCAACAGTAAATGTGGAGTGAGCCGGCTCTTACCTCACACTGTTTGGAGGTAATACAATCCAGCTGCCGATCTTCACAACTGAAACCAAACGAAGCCAGATGTTTCCTGTTCTCTTCATTCTCTGCAGCTTTACTGCTCCTTTACCTTCATTAACAGATGCTGATGATGTGGGTCGGCCTGAACACATGTAAACCTTTTCCCTCTCTTTTTAACATTTCTTTGTTTCTGGCTCAATGTGCCTGTGTCTCTGCCTCGCTCCAATTCTGTGCTTTTCAGACATGCCTGTAAATTTACAAAACCAAATTTACAATTCACAAATCTGTGAATACATTTAAATCGTTTTCAGTGTCATAATTTCACACAAACTATAGAGGCTACTCCAGAGTAGCCGCTATAGTATTTTAGAGGCTACTCTAAATATTTTACATTTCTTGTGAAATAAATGAGACTAATGTTAGATTGGCCCTCATCTCTCACCTGTGAAAGAGTGAAAAAATGTTCTGTAATGTTTGTTCTTTTTTTTAACTCTTTAAAATTTCACTCCTGATAAATTTCCTATACTAACAAAAAACCTGCAGTAATCCAAAATGGGCTACTTGATTTCATAAAAAAGTTATGTTGTGGTTTTTGCGGGAAATATGGCAATCCAGGAAGGAGTGTACATGTCTTACTCCGCATACACCAAACTGTAAAAGTACTGACTTTCTATTTGCATGTGTTTTATAGATGTTCAACTCCTTCTCACCTCCTCTGCGTCTTTCTGGTTCCAAAGCATTTTAGAATTTGTTCTGTTAAATTCAGAAAGTGGGTAGAATTATACTTTGCCATATTTAACATCAGATAGAAAACATCAGCACCCTGTTGAGCCTTTCTGATCAGAGTCTCTGAATGCAAATTACTACAGTTTTGCACTTACTTAAACCAAAAATCATCATAAATCTGGAACTTTAAATTGCAGCATTGTGTGATTATAAAATTGTCTAGGTTGATCTTTTTTTGTGATGTTATTCACTGTGCAGCCCATGCATTTGATAAGCCACAGTACAGCCTTTAAAGTGAAGCGAAACACAAAAAATAGACATGTTTTGAGTTGGAATTTGACTTTTGTGACTTAATTGTGATGATATATGTCAAGACAAGAGAAACTAAAAAATAAAAATCCATAAATGTACAAAAATTATCGTTTGGCTGAAAATTGTTCATCATGGCATTTCTTAAAGTCATTGTGGATCATTTTATATCATGAAATGTTAGTAAAAAGTGAAAGTAAATTTCTCTGGTCAGAGCTACAGGATTTGTGTAAAAAAATCTTTACAGTAGATTGAATCGCTTCATTTGTTTGCACCGTAACAGTGCTTTGGATGGGTAAGGTGTTCACAGATTTACTGTCACTGTTTGCAAGTCATGTTGTGTTAAAGAGACTTGACAGAACCTCAGGTTCCTGTGGAAAAGGCGGATATGACAAGATCTTCTTCCTCTTCTCCTTTCGGCTGCTCCCCTCAGACGTCGCCACAGTGAAATACCAATGATTTGCATGTTTGATCTGGCAGAGGTTTTTTACGTCAGATGCCCTTCCTGACACAACCCTCACAACAAGGGAGAAATCATCAGATTTATGCATTTTAAACCTCGACACACAGCTTTAACTCTCCATGAGACCAGATGAATTACATATAGCGTCAATAAATTTCCATGCCTACAACACTATAACAAAGCACTTTGACAATAACACCGTCTCCCCTCCCCACCCCTGTGTAGTCACCCATGTATCATACATCATATATTATAATACATAATTATACAGTAACAAATAACAAGATAAATTGGAAAAAATATTCTAAGTAATGTACACTTGGAATGTAAGTAAAGTTTTATTTCTGAAGCACCTTTCAAGATAAGAACCACAAAGTGCTTTGCAACCAAATGCTGAAAGAATCAACAATAAGACCACAGTGAATGATATTGATGATCATATTTATGCATTTTTAAAATTGTAAAGCTGTGCAATCCTTAACCCTTTCTGACCCTCAAATGGTTGAGAGATGTCTTGTGTTTTCCTGATGTCCCTGAACTATTCATTTCTCATAATTGCACCTGGGGGCTTGTTTATAACTGCATTTGCACAAAAAGGGCCTAAAAGATATCACCTCTTCCTACTCAAAATTTGAGCTCCATAAACTTGACATAATTATCTATTGCCTGTGTAAACTTGGTCAGCATCATGATTAGATCTCTAGCTTTATTGATCTCTAGCTTTATTGACAGACTTTGTCATTTGACAAATGACAAAGTCTGTCAATAAAGCT
>JAQQAE010017624.1:0-11414 GCA_029823295.1 Pseudamia nigra
TTTATTATTATCATCATTTGTTTGTGCAAAAAGCACAAATACTGCTGTTGATCCAGCATGGAAATCGTATTTGGGTCTAAAATACTGTGTGCTTCTTTTTTGCGCTTCTTTATTCAGGACCAAATCAAACTGGTCCGCTTTCACACCAGCCCAAAAGAACCGAACTTGCAGGTGTTCCGGACTCTGGTCCGCTTGAAGCGGACCAAATGCCGTAGGTGTAAAAGCACCCTCAGATTGAAAATCTTGTAGAGTGGGGTTCACACAGCTGAGCATCACAGTCCTTGAGCAGCCTCAAAGACACCATCTGGACTCGCTGCCTTCTCAGGTCTCAGTTTCCCCAGCTCCATCCTCACACCAGTTGCAGTGACAAGACAGTGTAGAGCAGGGGTACCCAAGTCCAGTCCTTGAGAGCCTCTGTTCTGCATGCTTTCCAACTCGCTCTGCCTCACCCACCGTATCTTCCAGCTTCTGAGTAACTGAACATACCTGATCCACATCATCAACAGTGGGTGGGGCAGAGCGAGTTGGAAAACATGTAGGACAGGGGCTTTCGAGGACTGGACTTGGTCACCCCTGGTGTAGATGGTCCAGATGAAGGAGGTGGATCCATTGCTGTGGATGCACACTTCTGCAGTAGTTGGGAGTAGGAGACAGTAGCAGTCCCAGACTGGAGGAGCAGTTGTTCGAGGGAGCTGCTGAAGTCAAGGTAGAGGGAGTGAGGGTGGATGTCACATTGTCAAACCTGTTGAAAAACTGGTTGAAATCACTGGCCCTATCCATGTCACTCGCTGCCACAGGGGTACTCTTTTTGTAGCCGGTGATGTCAAGTTCCTTCCACACCTCTCTGACGTTGTCTTGTAGTTTTCTCTCTAACTTCTTTTTGTAGTCCTGCTTGGTCTGTTTAAGTCTCCTCTTCTGCTCTTGTTGCACCTCTCAGAGTCTCTCTGTCACCATTTTGGAAGGCCTGTTTTTTCTGGCTGAGGATGTCTTTGATTTCACTGTTTTGGTAGGTATAACAGTGTCAGGGAATAAGTTGATATAGTCAGTAAAACAACCACGATGTTGTCTATGTCCATGCTGTTATCTTCAGTTTCCATCAGTACAGTCCAGTCAGTGCATTCAAAGTATTCCTTTAGGGCCTCACTGGCCTCTGGGGTCCATTTCCTGATGGTACGGGTTTTTATAGGTTGTATCAGAACACAAGGTTTATAACAGGTCTGAAGAAAAACCAGGTTGTGATCTGATTTGCCTAGTGGTGGTAGGGCAGTGTTACTGTAAGCCTCCTTAACATTGGCATACAGTAGAGCAAAAGTCTTATTTTCTCTGGTAAATCCTGTCAGGTGAGAGGAGAGTGTGACATGGTTAAAATCTCCAGAGATTCAGGATGCTAGTTTTGTAGCTTAGCAATCGTGTCTTGAATAAAATCACATGCCATGGAATCCACTACTCTAGGTTGAATGTAAACAAGAATTTTGATATGAGAGAACTTCCTTGGTACATAAAATGGTCTGAGACCAACTGCCAAAAGCTCAATATCTTCACAGCAGACTCCTTCCTTGACAGTAATATGACCAGGGTTACACAATCTCTTGTTTACATAAAGAACAAGTCCTCCTCCTCTCAACTTTCCAGCCTTTTTGGTGTCTCTGTCCCACTGAACCATGGTGTATCCAGGCATTTCAACTGATTAATCTGGGCAGTCACTGTTCCGCCAGGTCTCACAGAAACACATGAAGCTAGCCTTGCAAAACTCCTTCTGGCTCCTCACCAGTGCCTCCAACTCATCCACTTTGTGGGGTAGTGAGTTCATGTTGCCCATCAATACAGTTGGCAGAAAGGGCTTGTACCTGAATCTTCTGGCTTCGACTTTGGCCCCAACAGCAGCCACAAAGAGTCCCTCTCAGATCCAGTGGGACTGGTTGGTAAGCTTCACGTCCCCTGCCGCAGGCCCAGGAGTTCCTCTCTGTGGAAAAAAGGATCCCACAAAAGAAGATCCAAAAAAGCAGTGTATATCCAAACATTTTAAGAAAAAGTGGAGAAAAAGCAGAGAGCTGTTGTCAGTTGCTACCACCTGCACCAGTGCATTCTAGAACGAGTAGGATGAAAGTTATATAAAATTTACACTTTCAGGCATCAGCAGACAAAATGTAAAAAGACAACCTATGTACAGTAAAAGATGAAAATGTTGTAAAAGACAAAAGATGTATATGCCTGAAAGTGTAAATTTTACCTAGACAAACTTCCTTCTCAAAGTGAAAGCCATTTTTTTTTCCAGCTGTCACTTTGAACCAAAAGTCAGCCTTTAACCTGGAAAGAGGTAATTTCACATGCATCACTGCATGGCAAAATATATTGTTCATCAAAACATTTTTGGTCACATTGTCCAGCTCTACTTGTATCTCCTTCATAATTCACTTGACTTTAAATGATGCACAGTATATATTTACATAAAAATAAACTGCTGAAAGTTACGATTTCACACTTCGTCCTTGTTCTATTTAGATGATAATCAAATAGCTATTAACCTGAGCAGTTATGTGACTTCAGAAACATCCTGTGACTCAGAGAGTGAGCAATGCTCAGTCATAGTGCCAATGTTGTTGCTCATTTGTGTGTAACCAAGACAACAATGCTGATACATCACAAATTTCTTAGAGAGGACATGATATCTTCCCGTGTCTGGAAGACTTCACACTTTCACTTGGCATTCATTGAAGGAGTTAACAGTCATGACACGTGCAGGGTTATCCAACCTGTGCAAACAAGCCTGCTCAAACACAGGACTTATAGGATGCCTACTTGTAAAATTTTGCACTTGGCAAAAATGGTGCAGGGTTTCGCCAAGACTACTGCTTGATAAGCACTTTACGTGATTCACTGGAGCTGTGATGTGGTCACAAGATGAGGCTTTTCCCACTGCAGCCCAGGAGGGAGGACGAGAGAAGATGATTCCTGGCAAGTCTGCCCAAAAACAGGACAGAAACCAAATCCTCCTTAGCCAAATGTGGCCCAGATTACAAAACAATCTTGTATTTACTTGTTTTCCTTCCATTCTGCTGTCAGTGCATGCAATACAGAATTGCAAGTGAAACAGGTGAACGCACATTTGATTTGTTCTTCAAGTGGAAAAGAGGAACAGTAATTAAAACCTGGGTTTCAAAAGATGAAGGCAAAGCCTACTGAGCTTTAGATTTACACAGTTTAACCCGAGCTGCTGCATAAAATATGGACCAGTTGCTCACAGATTATTTTAATCCTTTTTTCAGGGATGAGAGCTATATCTCAAAGCAATATGTACAAATTTGTTCTGTTTCAACAGGACACCAAAAACAATAAGGTCAAATTCAAGGTCCTCCAACCAGATCCCAACATTCCAGCTTTGTGCTTCAGAGGATGACTCGGATTCCCTATGGACGAGGGTTGGGGTAGTGGGGCTCAAAGTCACTACGGATTAACACTCAACAATGAAAATGCTCCTGTAGCTGGACAAGTGTTGGAATGAAGCAACACACATAACTGAACAATACTACGCACAGAGTGCAGCATTCTTGTAAGTTTAGACAGCCCTGCTTCCAGTTTTTCTCTGCATGTCAGAGAGGCTGATGATGTCCAGCCACAGGCAAAACATGAAAACAGGAACTTAACTCGTTAGGCCACAGAGCAGTGTTTTCTTAAAGAAATTTAAACAGGGCCATCAGTGATGAGTAATGTCTGTAGTAACTGCCACAACAATTCCAGACTTTTAGGAGAGATCAAAAGTATTCATGAAAATGATCATTTCAAATTATTTTTGGTTTACGCCAAATAAATAATCAAGAGTCTCAAACACAGCACTGAAGTCATTTTATAAGTAGCAGTTCTAACAGTGGCTACATTTCAGTGATCAGGAAGTGGAAAAGCACAACACGACATCAGACACATTGTATCTTGACATGGATGGATGCAATAGCAATTTTGTATCTTGATGCTGCCAATGTGTTTGATTTGTCTTTATTCTTGTCTTAAATTATGTAACACTCTTAACTATATTTTTAAATTATGTTTCCAATCCTTTAAGTTGCACTTGATTCCTCACTGAAGCATGGAGAGAATGGACAAGCACCAAAATCTTAAAAGAGACTAGCTTTTCAGGTTATGATGCCATCTTGACAAAGTGCTGCAGTATGAGGGACATTGTCGTGGAAAAATCCAGAATCAATAAAGTGACTGAAGATGAACAGAGTTGTCTGTCTTTATTTCAAAGCTTCGAAAGGCACAGGTTACAGAGTGCAGGTCGGTCTGAGGAAGAGTGCGCACAGCACTGTAACTGCATGATATTTGTGAGCAAGAGGCAAGTTTCTTTGAGAGTCACTGGTGCTGGGTCAGATTAGCATTCTTATGACTTCAAGGACACTGGTTTCGGTTAATTGCAAAGTAGAAAAGTATGCAACACTTACAGGATGAGGTGAAACTACAGTGGTACTCCAGCAAATGAATGTAATCCGATCCGGCATCACGTTCATTGGCTGAAACAATCGTTAGCCGGTGCCAATTTTTCCATAGGAACACATGTAAAACGAATTAATCCGTTCTGGACCCACAAGAACTCCCATATAAAGTATGTATCACACACCCGTATGTGGACATTTATTCATTGTTATTATTTGAAAAGAAAATTATGCTAATTATCTGAAACGGAATGCATAAAATTAGTTCTAAAAATGATTTAGAATGTATTTTTACCTTGGCTTATGACTTGGCAGTGATGAATTTCCTCTTGCAGCGTGTGCCAGTGGACACTGGGTCTCTGTCTGCTGTGTGTTTTTCGGTCCACACCGTCCGTAGCTGTTGACACAGCTGTGTAAAAACAGGCTGTGCTGTTAGCAAGCGTGTTTATGGCTACTGATGTTAGCTCTGGAGTGTTATTAGCTCCAGTTAACAACACAGCTGCGCCGTTAACTGGCGCTAATAACACTCTGGAGCTGGCTAACAGCACATCCGGAGCTAACACCACAACACTGGACCTGGAGCTGCTGGGTCCAGCATTGTGTCCCAGGCATTGTGAAACCCAGGCCACAGCACTGTTAAATAGCAGGTCTGTAGCAGAGACATTGAGCTAATTGCGGTTGGCATTCAGCCTATTACATCCCGCAGGAGCTTTCATGTTATTGTGTTGACTGTTTACAGCCAAGCGATAGTTGACTTCTGGGTCTATCTCTTGCGTTACCCAAATATTTCCTGTTAGCCGTAACAAAATTTTGACTGATTTTTTTCTTTGCTACCCAGATTTTTTTGTTACCAGAAGCGTTTGTTAGCCGGAGTACCACTATACCCTGACAGACATTTCCTGTCATACCGGCCAGATCTAAATAAAGATGAATGGGTTTATCCTTCACTATATTACTGTATATGTTTTGCAAAACTGTAATAAAATGCTTCATGTTATTAGTCCCCAAAGCCAGATTCATATTGCAGGGACTTCTCAGTGAAATGCATCATTTGTATTGTTAGAAGCTAAAATGGCACTATTCTTAAACCCACACAAATAGTAAGGATGTCTTCCTTTGGCATCACTGAGATGTATTCGTGGTGCCTCTATAAGAAGTTTGCTCAGCTTGACAAATAATTTGGTACAAACTTGGCTTCAAGGATGAGGAGTTTGGTGGCCAAGGGTCAAAGGTCAGGGTTGCTCTACCTTCACAGAACATTCTGGTTTATCTACTAGTACTGGGCTGAAATTGTAAGTTTGCGCTGTTCTCTCAATTTCAGCTTCCCCTCCTGTTACACTGCAGATTTACTCCAAAATTCAATTAACTTGTCCTCTATGCCCTTCCACCAATGATCAGTTTTTGTATAAGTCAAATGTATGGACAAACAGGAGTGACCCCACAAACTTTTTGGTGGAGGAGAAAAAAAGGTTAAGAGTAATAAATCACCACACTCAAAAATAGGTTCCGTTTCTTTATTCAAGCTGTGCACAGGGAAAACTCACATACAACAGTGAGACCACTGATCTAACAAATAAAAACTTGAGTATTTAAGCACAGTGTAGGTTACTTCACCATTGGAAGATAGTCTCTGTTAAAACAAGGAAAAGACAATAAGGGATTTTGAAAGAAAAGGACATTTTGCACATATTCGCTAATCTCTAAACTCTTGACGGAACACTCAGTCCAAACTGTTACAACAGTTGGCTTTAGCTAATTCTTTACCTGTAGTGACAATGTTTGACACAAGTTACATAGGTGAGTATGTAGATAGGTAATTAGGACAAGGTTATATGAATACATGCCTCAGTGATTCTTCGTTACTTAAGACACAGTGAGATACACTATGAAATAATAGGTGGCATGGTGGTTCGCACTTTTGCATTGGTTCTTTGGATTCTGTCCCAACAAACCTTTCTGTGTAGAGATTGCCTGTTCTCCCATCCCTATGTGGGTTTTCTCCAAGTCCTCTGGTTTCTTCCCACAGTCCAAAAACATCCATTTACAGTGGGTTCTTTTCTCTAAAATGATGATCTCATAGACCTTTACCCTGAGTGAGCTGGGGTTTCTCCAGCAACACCCCAATGCTTCAGAGGATTAAGGGGAAGTGAATGAAATTTGTTACCTGTATTTCTACAAAAATTCCATTCAACCATGTCTTTTAAAAATGGTTGTATCATTCATCCTTTTTAGCTGAATAAAATGTTATTTGCTGGTGTTTTAATGTATAAAAAATCAAAATAGCAGTACTTCATTTGTAAGTAAAGTTTCATGGTAAGCCTTGATTATGATCATATTGTGACATACTTGTACTGAAGGAATGGGTCTGACATTTTGCTAGAATCATCAAATACTGTTGACAGTAAAGACACAGGTCATCAGTGTTAAATAAGTAATGACTGTCATGAAAGAGATCCAGCTGGAAAGCTTTCATTTCAACAAGGGAGAATTATTTCTCTAATTGTAGAATCTATACAGTAGAAGCTTCCTGTAGCATTGGCCATAAAGCTGTAAAGCATTTAAATAGAATTTGGGTGTTTACAGTATGTAGAATTTCCTCTGGGATATTTTTGTATCTGTGGGTGGTGAGGTTTGGGGATTTCAGCTCCTTGGTGCTTTCAGTCCCTGTTGCAATTAAAGACCATGTTGTCTTCTTAAATGCCTGTTATCATATTACACTGAGCGCTGACTATTTCTAATCTGAGTTTCGTAAATATGTATTTACTAGGGGTGATAAATTCATTTGTTACATTTTAGTTTCATGTGTGGATCTAAAAACGGGAATGCATTTGCAGTAGAGTTGGGTTACTGACTGAGTAGGAGTAATGGTATTGCAAATGGTTATTTTTGCTTTGACCTGCACCCTATTTTCCCTCATTACCCAGTGTTCCTTCTGCCTGCTTTGCAAGGAGCTCTGCTTTTTCATTACAATTGATATGTTTCACTTTTAGTACAAATCTCTTTCCTTTACTCTCTTTTTATATACCTGTGTACTAAACATATGCCCAGATATTGAGCGTGCAGCAGACTGTGATTTCGTCTTATTCAATCCTCTGCAAACAGTAGAAAACCCTCAGTATATAATCATCAATATCATATCAGCGGCCCCAAAGGACCTAAAATATATGTATTTGATGTAGCCATTTTGTCTGTGGTGTGACTATTTTTTGTTTTTTTTCCTGTGGGCATCCTCCTCCGTGTGCATCAGTCACTTCCTGTATATGTGAGGCTAATTTATGGAGGAAAAAAAAATCACCGTTGGAAGAGAGTCTGGCATGACTCGTCTTTTGCTTGAGCATTGTCTCTGTCAGCGTCTGAGCACAGATTAGAGAGGACGGCTCAAGACAAGTCAGGCCTCAGACTGAAGGCCTTGTTTATTTTACCAGAGGCATGGCAGCCATACGGCAGCTGACTGACCCAGCTCTGTCATGAAGGACGTTCTCTTTATGCAAAAATGATTGCTACACGCCACCCCCCACCAACACTGCTGGTCTGTATTCATTGACTGCACACTTGGCCAGCGTGTCGCTTCCCACTTTCCTATTATTATCCAGATGTGCATTATCCTCCAACTGGTGTTTATCACCACATGATCGGAGCTCAGGTCACCCCTAGACAGCTCACAGGTAATGGACCTTGACATCTGAATTAGTCTGCTCTTTCAGATGGTGATTAGCAAGCAGCTCAGTATTCTTGGGGAATGTTGATAGGTAGAAATAAACGCAGGTGGGGGTGATGGTCTTCTGGGGTGCTGTCTCAGTGTTTTATGATGGCAGAGTTGTCAGTAATATGGCTCATCATGAAGTGGTCAAGTTGTTGTTTTGCACATGATCGAAGGCATGATGGAAGAGGACAACTGGGGCCAGTGCGATTATGTGTTTGTACTGGTGATTTAGCCACTTGAAGTATATACATTTCATTAGCACACACTGCAGTGTAAATGGTGAAAACAAGCCACTGCCCTCATAAACTTGATAAATAGCAGAACTTTCAAATTTTATATCAAATCCTTTTCCTGCCTCTGTGTCTTGGCGATGTAACTGGCTGGCCCAGCTGTTACACGCATCCCTTCCCAGCTCTTTTATTATTCTTTGGCTGTGTGATTGGCTGTGTGCTTGTGGCGGCAGGGGAACGGCTGGCTTTGTAGAATCTTAATAGCAGTGAGCTAGCGCCAAGCTTTCCATTCGCCACTTGCTAAAGGCGTGTGACTGAATGCCAATGAGACATTTAGGTTGAAGCAGGGTGGATCAGGCGGTGGCAGGCAGGAGCTGAGTGGCTGAAGAGCCCTTTACCAGGTGGAGGAGAAACGCTCATGTCTGCTCCCAGAGGCTGCACAGCAAGATGCGCTCCATGTTTTCAGGGTTATCTCAGTGCACCTAATCATCAAGATGCGCCCTCTCTTGTGCTTCTCTGTCAAGAGAGAGATAATCTGTGCATTCTGCCAGAATTTGACTTTGTGCCCCTTTCTCTGTAACATATTGCCCTAGAAAGTGAGTGTATTAGATTAGACCTGTTAGATTCTGATTCAGTAATGATACAATGATAAATGGCATCACAGCAAGAGACCCACTGTGTAGAGTAGAGGTTGAATCCATAGAGCTCCTCTCCTCTCCTCTCCTCTCCTCAAAATTATCCTGGGCATCATAAGCAACATAATATAGACTAGAATATTAATGTATCTTGATGTCACTGTGACATATATTTATAGAGTTATAGACATTGAATTGGGCAGTTTAGACTATATATTGCCATCCGTATTTCTGCTAAGTAAACTGTAGTTAGTACTGCATGCTGTTGCTTGTATGGGGGAGCACAAGAGAGGCAATAAACCACTCATGAATGACCATAAGTGAATGTTAGATTTGCAGAAAGTTTGTCCCAAGGTGCTTTATGATGTGATCACACATTGGAAATAAATTAAAACAAAACTGTAAATGCATTTTTTTCATTTTGCATTGTTACGCTGGGCCTCCTTGTACCTTTTAACAAGTATGTACACTATTTATCCAGCTATAATTGTTTTTTGTCTATTTAGAATCACATTAAGTTGATTTGTGTAATTGAATGATAAATGCTTCGCTGTAGACAGTACTATAATCTGCAGTGGTAATTTAGAATAATGTCATACATTGCCAAGCCTCAGCTTTATCCTGTATCACTGCAAAGACAGTGGTGATTAAAGTGTGTGTATCTCTGTGTGGGTTGCACTGATGTGTTCCACAGTTTCAACAAGCCAGTCTTATTAATACAAAAGGCAAGAGCCACATCACGTGTATTAATATCAACATAAAACCAGTTTTCTGACAATGACAGCCTGTTCACGTCTTGTACATTAACACCCCCCACAAACACACACACACCCTTATACACACACACACACACACACACACACCCCCCCCCCACACACACACACACCCACACACACACACACACACACACAGATCAGCATATTATTCTGTCTCTTTCGCAGCATGCACATGGTTCTCCACATGACGCAGATGTTGCTAACAGTGGCCTGGACTGCTGGGTGGATGCGGAAGCCCCAGTCACCCAGTCAGTACCTAATCTGATTACAGACAGCTTCACACAGTCAGACATGAGGGAAGGGACAGATGGATGCACCATGGTTGTTAACAGCTGCGGTTAACTCTGTTGTGTAATATACAGTTGTAATGTTCAGACACAGAAGGCATGAGCAAGCATTGCACTGCACTTTGATACTAGTTTGTTGATTTTAACATGACAACTTTAAAGTTCCCATGTTAACTATAACAACGTCTGCCTACTATTAATAATCCACGAGGGCTGCACAATTTAGAGAAAAAGCCATGTTGTGATAGTTTCTGGCAATATTGCAATTAGTAATACTCATTTCTACTTTTTGTTTAAGAAGATTCCAAATTTAGGAATGGCAAGTTACTCCTTAAAATTTAACCAGCATAAAATACACAAATAGATGTGCTATTTTTCTACTTTTGCAATCAAATCACCCTAAGTCCTCCTAAATCTGGACCTTTACATTGCAGCATTTGGACATTATATAATTGTACAGGCTGATATTGTATTTCCATTTGTGCATTTCCATTTGTGATTCATTTAATTGTGTCAAACATATGTTACTCAAAGAGAGGCTTCTTAGAAGACCGAGTTGTGATGGACTGTCGGTGTAATTACAGTGTTGCATAATAGGGTGTGGGGTGTTTTTATTTTTTTAGCTTTAACTGTGAATTTTTTGAGTTTGTCAGCAGTAAAAGTGTTTGGCTCATCCACTTTGACATTAGGGGAAGAAACATTAGAATATGAAGATAAGTTGTACACCTTCCTTTTGCAGCTCTCTGTTCTTGGTTCAAATCAGAAGACTAAATATACTGTAAATATGGATGACTTGTTGATGTTTCATGCCACTGTGGAAAAGAGAAGCTAGTCCTCCAAGATTCTACTGTACAGTATATCAAGACACAGAGTAGAGCAGTAAAATGTGAAGGAATCTCATAGCTGTCAATCATCTCTTGACCCCTAACTAGATTAAAAAATCACCTGCCAAAAGGGTAGATTTTCCACAGTCAGAAAACTGAGTCCAGCCACTTGAGTTGCAATCAAATGCCAACCCCTGTCATTGAGTCGTGAGTTGAATGCAGAGCTGTCAAAACCTGCAGTACTGGCACTGTCCACTGGGGGCTGAATCCAACTCAGTCTGTCCCTAATAGAGTACCATGTTAAAATGTACAACTTTAGAGTGGAAACAAACATGTTTTCAACATGACACAAACACCAGCTTGGTCTCAATGGTTTATTTCTACCTTTAGAAGCACTGTATTGTGGTGAATTTTATTTCGCTTACCCCTTTAGATAACTAAGACCCCCATGTTTGTGCATACCGTATTTTCCGGACTATAAGGCGCATCTAAAAGCCGTCAATTTTGTCCAAATATGACACTGCGCCTTATA
>JAQQAE010017625.1:0-11414 GCA_029823295.1 Pseudamia nigra
CCCTCCTGTGCTCATTCCACACACCTGCTCCCTCTCCTCTCTGGGCATTCCCACCTGTGTCTCATCTACCTGATTAGTTCCTTGTGTTTTTTAAGCAGCAGTGAGTCCCTCTGTCCAGTGCATGTTCGTTGAGTCTGTGTGCGAGTGAGAATCATCGTTCAAGCCTCCTGCCTGGTCCGAGTGTGTGTATCCCTGTTTGGCTCTGTGTGAGTTCCTGCCTCTGTTCCTGTTTGCATCTGACTTCCTGATCTACTGACCCTCGCCCGTCTCTGGATTTCCTGCCTGCTCGGTTTCTTGACTCTGGACTGTCCCTGGATATTCTGTCTGCCTGTCTCCCTCACCCTTCGCCTGTGTTCTACCTGCCAGCTCGCCGAACCCTCTCTGTACCTCTGCCCTGGTTATTATTATTATTATTATTATTATTATTATTATTATTATTATTATTATAAACTCTGCTTATATCAACTGTGCTCTGAGTCTGGTGTATAAGTCTTAGTTCTGTCTGCCTGCCTGACTAGTCGTGACACAGACAAACTTGACACATGAGTAGCACATGTGGAGAGATGATTTGATTTTTAGTTAGTTTTAATATTCCTTGATGTATGGGACTTTCCGTCTGAGACACCTTGGCTTTCATCCATGAGTTGAATGATAGTAAAGGTCACAGTTCAAGGTCAACATTTTTTTTCCATGCTGTTATGATCATAAATGTAGACCGGCCATAATATAAAATTCACTCAGACCTAGAATTATTATGAATCTCAGAAGGGATATCATATTTGGGGTTCTTTTGGTCATATTATCTTTGATGGTAAATTACCTTCAAAAGTCACTGGCCTTCATTTATCAAATGAGTGTACAAACCAGTGCAGATTTGGATGTTAAAACCATGGTGCACCAACATTTACACGTGTTAAATCAAAAAGTTGTATTTTGTCAGTTTCGACATATGAAATATTCAGCCTTAATAAATGTGGCAGCGGAAAACAATTATCATTTTGCACGTTACACCCCTAATTATTCTACACCTGCCCATTTTATGACATGGAGATGTGTAGCTACAACCAAGAAGGTGAACTACTCTGACCGTGGAACAGAAAATATGCATTAGACAACATCCAGATGAACAGATTCACCTGAAAGTGACATCAAATAAAGTCAATATACTGCAGTGTGGAAGTAAATCACTGATGTGCGGTGTGGACAAAAAAAAAAATTAGTTGAACTAATTTTTGCAAGCACAACATAAATATAAACCACAAGCTGTCAGAGTCCAGTTTGCGGTGGTCCGACACCAGTTGCCCCAGATTCTGGCAGGTTCTGGAGAAACTGACCCAGATGTGTGGGTCAGTGGTAGATTTACACTGCGCACATCCATCACCGACCAACACCGAAGGAGAGAAAAGAAATTCTGAAACGCCCATATGAAATATTTAATCTAACATCGTACATTGTCTACATCTGATTTTTGTAGGATTAATCTGCACACGTCAAAATAATACTGTGTAATATGTCAAAATAGAGAAGAGGAAATTAATCAAAACACCAAAACCTGGTCAATACAAATACAATATAGGCCTATTTTATCAAAGGTAACATAGCCTTTTATGACAAATATGTGAGTGCAGATATACAGTATATCAGACGGTTTTATTCTGCTGCTCATCATGTCCACACTGACTCCAAACTTGCGTCCACGAACCCAGAGCTGGTGTGAGATTTGATTGTATCCTATGCTCATGATCAGATTGATAAATGCTGAGCTTTGGGTGAAAATGAGCATACACCCAATTTTTGATTGTTCACTTGTTTAATAAATGAGGGCCACTGAGCGTCAAAGAACAGCCTTGACTTATAATGAGTAAGTCAAGGTCACAACTGAGTTAAAGATGATACACATAATGATCATTTTTTCCAGAATACTTTTCATGATGCTCTCTTGAACAACAGGTTGGCATTGGTATTGCACTGAGGGAGACACTGCACATTATTCTCTCATCTGTAAATTGTTAATTAATGAAAAAATGCTTCACATACACTGTGTAATTATGACTTTGGGTCTTGGGTGGTATGGCAGCCATTTAGAGACCTAATCACCTCTATTAGTCTAAACAGCAGCCTTGCACCCTGTCAAAGTGTCCTTGAGCCTGCCAGTGAACCCCTACCATACCTGCTTGCTCATCACTCTACATGGCAGCATCACACTAAAATGTTAATGTGTGTGTCAGGAGTGAGTATTAAATGCCTCAAGTTGTGACAAATGGTGACTGTTGTGGTGTTAAACGAACACAGGGATAACCTTTTTTCAATTTGGTCTAAGTCAAATATAATAACGTACTGTAATATAGAATAAATATATTATTGAGTTCATTTTCAGTCAGTTAATTCAGTCTTTTATTAGATTTAATTGATTTTGGGTTCATTTTCTATCCTATTGTGTTCTTTTGGTTACTTTTTGCTCATTTTGCTACTTGTTTTGTTTATTGCTCTTCGTTTTTTTTTTTTTTAAGTGCTTGTTTCCTTCATTTTTTTTTTTTTTTTGCAGAAATAGCACTGATGGACGTATTAAAATTCAACAGAAAAGTGAATTCTCAATGCTCAAAATTTCCAGTAGGATGCCGTGATGCTGAAATTAACATGCATACTGTACAAAAATAATGAAACATACAATAATGTTAACAGAAATTTACGCAATTTGAAGGAAATGATGACCAGAGTAAAGGAGCTGTATAACTGCTGCTGGTAAAATGAGACTTTAAATCTCGGTTTTTCAAATTCTGGGCAAGTGAAGTTTATGTATTTTTAAGAGCACCCAGTGTTTGTATTAGGTGCTATGCCGAGTTATGTGTGCTTGCTGAGATCTGCATGCACCTTATCAGAGTGAGAAAAGCAGAAAGTACACTGGACTCACTTGTTATGTTTAATGTGAGGCCTTGTACATGCTCTGAATTGAAGCTGACTGCCCCAGTGGCCATTTGCCAGTACTACATGCATTTTTCCCACTGACAACAATGACAAAAGAGTGCGTAAAACTGCAGACAGGACACCTACAGCTACAAAAGGTTGGAAACAACTCTTTCTATGATCAGTTGAGGTTTGTTGGAAAGTTATACATTGTCCAAATACTAAAAAAATCAGTTGTAAAATCTTTAATGCCACCCGCAGTGCACAGCCTGTGTGCCCATTGGTCAAGCGGAAGTATCATCAGTGAGCAGACTACACACTTACACACTTGCATCAGTGTGTGTTCTCATTGCCCATTGGTGTGGATGTTCACTCCAGTCCAATAACAACATAAATATATTATGCACTGATGTTTGCTACCACCAGCTGTAAGATGTTACCATCACAGTTAGTTTTGCTCACAGGAGCAGGCAAATAGTATCATTTCTCTCCATAAGACAAACCTCCAGTGTGTGTTACAGCTGAGTCTTTAGTTAAGAAATAGGAGTATGCTTTTCTTATAATGTGGGTGGCTTGGTATCTTCTGTTTATGCATTTTATCCTTATGAAAATTATGGTCATTACACACTGCCTTTCCTGTACTTTTGGTGAATTGTTTGATTTTTCTGCATAAGTTTAGGAATGGAACAAAAAAGAATCAGCAAAACAATCTAAAATGGCTAACAAAATGAACAAAATAATCAAGAAAATGAACATTCATTCATTCATTCTCTACTCCTTTATCGTCGCAAGGGTTGAGGAGGGCACTAGAGCTTATCTCAGCTGACAGAAGGCAAAGGCAGGGTACACCGTAGATGAGTCGCCAGTTCATTGCATGGCTGACATATAGAGACAGACAACCATTCACATTCATGCTCATTTCTGAACAATGGACAATTTTGAGGGACCAATTGACCTAACCCCTAGAGAAGGGGTGCTCACACTTTTTCATCATGTGAGCTACTTATAAAATGACCAAGTCAAAATAGTTCCAGGACACCCAGCGCTGGGGTCGTCCGCTCCCCGTCGGTACTATCGTTCCCCGGGCCATTCTCCCTTTCCCACCCACCACAGCGTGGAGGGAGGGTGCGCCTCCGACTGGAAACCAAATTTCCAGTCCAGACGACAGAAGGAAAACCACACGCCTTGAATACCATGACCTGGACGACTGAGAATCTTCACAGACATGAGCCAATGTGCACAACACAATTAACTATGTACATTTTTTGTCATTACCTGAGTTTACGCTGATGATTCGACTCATCCGGAACGATGCTTCGGTGGCGGCTTTCACTTTTGTAGTATGTTGTGAACAAAGACTGCTGTCTGGACAATAGTGAAAAAAGTCCTCCTCCCATTCCGTATGAAAGTGACAAGTTTTTGTCTTACTTAGTCTAGCTCCCCCACTCATTTTTATACCCTTTCTTAAGTTTAAGTTTCTCATAGGTTGTGTGCATATGCGCAGTGAACTAAGTGTCAGAAAAAGTCAGATGTCCTTTGATTGGCTGCCCTGTAAATCAATCAAGTGACAGGATAGATGATAAGCTGACATCTATTTTTTTAATGTCATGCGAGCTAGTGACGCTACCTTGGCGAGCTACTGGTCGATCGCGGTCGACGTAATGAGCACCCCTGCCTAGTGCATGTTTTTAGATGTGGGAGGAAGCCGGAGAACCTGGAGAGAACCCATACAGACACGGGGAGAACATGTGCACAGAAAGGCCCCACCAGGCATTGGGTTCGAACTAGGGATCAATGACCCAGGCTGTTCAGTGAGGCCAATGCGGAAGTAACTTTAAGCTGTAATACCACCGCTTGGCCACTGGGGAACCGATTGTCCAGCTCCATGAAGCTTTTTTTCCTATAGAGATACATGTGACTTCAATCTGAAAATACTAAGCGAATAATTATTTTTCATGGGTCATCATGGTCTCAAACGTTTTATTTGGACCCTCTAATAAGTGCTCTGGTGGTCTATCTTTAACGTTTTGCTGTGTATTTCAGATATTACAGCAAATAATCTGACAAATCACTGCTGTGCTGGGGTTTGATTGACATGTCGTTGTGGTAACTCCACTAGCTAGTGAAGTCTGACCAAGTCAGACCTTCATATCTTCTATTTATTCAATATGGGCATAGTTTAAACTGAGATACACTTGACTGCAGCTGTGGGTAAGTGTTTACACTAACAACACTGTAATATGACTTTGTTGGGCACTGCATGGTGAAGTTTTACTGTGTCTGTAAGCTAGCAGCTAGTGGTAGCCCCACTGCCATTCCTCCAAATATGGCTGCATCATGTTTCTGGCTCCAAGATGTTGTCCAGGAAGCGACAACCCGATTGGCCTCAAAACAGCCCTTCAGAAACTAATGGATGATGTCACAGTCACTTTGTCCAGTGAAATATACACACTATGATTAATCTAGTCTGTTTCAAACCCAGGACTAGTGCCAACCACAGCACCACGTGTTGCCCAAGAAAATGAACAGATGAACAAAATAATCAAGACAATATCAAAAGATTAACCAAATAGTTTAACAATGAACAAAGGTAAACCTAAAAATGAACAAAAATGTTATTTATATATACACTCATAGGTTATCAAAGATATAATGTTGCAAAATAATGGTGCATACAGAATACCATGAATTCATTTACAGATAATTTTACTAATATTTTACTAATATTGAGGGAGTCAAATCCCAATTTATATCTGTACCTGAGCATGTTAGTGCGGTTATGGACTTCTGAGTGAAAAATCTATGTGGATGTTTCTAAAAAAAATGAAGTACGTGAACTCTTGCTTTGCATAGTCACCTGTTTTGATTCATCCAATTGGTACGTGTACCTTAGCCCGCCATTTTAATCAAACCTGCAGGATATCATCTTAATGACTCCAGACTTTATCTCAAACCATGTGACTGCCTGTAAAGATCGGTTAAATCCTGCAGGACATCTACAGGCTGTTTTGGATTCCTGCAGGGTATCTACAGGCTACATAAACACACACACTCCGCATACCAACAACACACACACACACAGAAACACACACTCAGGCAACAGCAGAACATCACCCCCGGATGTATCAGATTATAGCATGCAGTACATTCAATTACATCTGACGGCAGATGGTGTAAACAAAATCAAACACACATAATCTCAAAGATTGGATACTTCAGTTAGATATTAACCCTGATACCCCAAGACCTGACACAGGACTAGACATATTAAGACAGGGAGCAGTCTGGGAGGCATCTAAGCTGATGATTTAGCAGTTTTTGGATGTCGGGTAATCCAGAGCATTGGGAGTATACACATCTTGAAACTCAAATGAGGACAAAATATTGAGTGAAGCACACATGGATAGGAAATCCCGCTCTCTCTCTCGCTCTCTCTCTCTCTCTCATCGACTCAGCTTTAACTAACTGACTTATTTTATTATGGTAATCAAGTGTTAATTATCCCAAATGTAATTGCGACTGTTGTCTTTTGCATACAAATATGTTGTGAATCTAATGGATTGATTGGAAATGATGGATCACATTAATGTATTTATTCAGTAGGAGATTTTGTCACGATTACACACATACGCTGACTGGCCGACAATGTTAATACTACTAATTATGCACTCATAAGAAGAATTATTGTCTTTAATTGGCCTCAGTTAATTCAGACCTTTTATGGCCTGTCAAAAATGACTTATTACTGAAATAAATGATGAAAGTTATACCAAAAAATCCACAGACTGAAGAAAAATTAAAAACGAGCATGTTTGAAAAATTTTAATTAAAATGAAAAATATCATGAACAAGACAAGAGCAAAATTAATTAAGAAATTGACCAAGAAAATATATTGTACATATAGTCCACAAAAAATGAATAAAAATATAAAAAAATCTAAATTTACAAAATAATAAATGAATAAAAAACAAAGAATAATGAACGTTAACAAAATAAGTTTATAAACTTGACATGAGCAAATGAGAAAAATGAACAAAATAATAAAAGTCCAAAACAAAAATAAGAATATAATAACTGACTGGGAAAAAACTGCAGACAAATTTCCATAAAGTAAAAACCCATTGATTAAATGATCAAAAATTAATGAGGGTGAAAAAAGCAAAACACTTAAACAAAATAATAAATAAAAATGAATCATAAAATGAATAAAATGTACAAAAAGATCACCAAAAGTCACCAAAGTCATCCATAATATGAAAGAAACCATATACTATAACAAAATAATTAAAGTTACACACTAAACAAAACTAATGAATAACATCCAGAATGGATAAAAAAATAAACCAAATAATCAAGAAAAAGCAAATGAACATGCACTGACCAAAAGTAATAAATACCAAAAATAACACAAAATGACCAAAATAGATCACAGACAAAACAAAACTCAACAAGAAGAAATAAAATAATAGAGAAAATAAGTAAACTGAACAAAATAATGAATAAAATATAAGATAAACGATAAAAAATTAATGCAAGCAAAAAAACAAAACAAAATTAGTAAAAACTAGAAAAATAATCAGTAAAATGACCAAAACATGAAACAAATTGACAGTGCAATAAAATTAATATTTGAGGTTCCACTTTCTGATCCTAGGCCGTGTTCATTTTAACTCCTTGCCATGATTTTGACGATGAGATGGAGCTAATTCTGTGTTAATGTTATTACGTGTTTTTGCAGCTGACACAATCCGAATGTGTGCTGTAGAAAGGGTTCTGGCATATTTAACAGGCTGCTGGTCAGTTTACTAATGGTTGTCTTAACACATTCGAAAATGATGAAAATGGAGAAGCTGAGCAGATCTGATTAGCTCATAGCCCAAAGCATATGCAAATCGCACACTCACCATGGCTCGGTCAGGTGACCTCGCTGTCACTCGCTGCGAATGATGCCTCTCAGGTCCTTCAGATTGTCTTTACTACGCCGTCGCTCCACACCCTCTCACCGGCATCTAAAATACACAACGCAACCCAAGGTGAACTTCATTGTGTTTCCCACTTTAAATGAGTAAATTCCCTAGTTTCCTAATAGGGTGGATGAGGGGGTAGGTGGAGAAGTGGAGACAAGAAGGAGCGAGAGGGAGAGAGAGGGACGAGGAGGCAATTTGCTAATGGAACATCGAAATGGTGTGGACCCATCTTGGTAAAGGATGAAAAAAGAAACCCTCCATCTGTCTGGAGAGAGCCGGAGTGAGCTATAGGGCAGGAGCTAAAGTGGTTTAAAAAAACACCATCATTAACTGTCATCTTCATCTCAGGTGCAACATAAGAGAGCAAAAAAGGGAAAGAGGGAAGGAAAGGAGACAAGAAGGAGAAGAGGGACAGTATGTGCCCAGAAGACCAGTCAATAGCCTGCAATCTTCATTTAATTACCTGCTTTGCCTCTTCCCTCCTCATCCCCCTCGTGTATGGCCCATACTCCTTTACCTTGCATGTGAGATACAAGAGTCCCTGGAGACGGTGGCACAGCTATTTAACTCTGTTAATTACTGTCGAACTTTGGTCTAATCACACCAACCCTGTCCTCATGACAGCATTACAGAACCGCTATCACCTAAAACCCTGTTGTCTTGTAAATGCGAGTGGAGATTACAAGCAAGCAACTCTGTCAGCGTGATGAAGCTCCAGAATTTAGGGCTCTTAATTCAGCTGAAGTATGAAGTGGCTGTGCTCATTTCAACTGTGCAGATATTTGATTGGCACAAAAAGACATGGCTGTTTGATTTTAGGCCTATGCATGCTGCACCAACAACAGCTACAGGAAATAGAGAAAATGAGAAAATTTACTGTATGATCAAGAAAACTGATTGAAAAGAACAAGACAATCAAGGAACCTCATGAAAGGGACAAAACTATCAACAAAATGTAGAAAAACTAGGGCTGTCAAACATTTAAAATGTCACTCTGGATTCAGTTCGACTAATCAGGATTAATACCCATTCATTATTAATCTAAATTAATCACAGGGTCACTGGATTCATTTTGATTAATCACAATTAATACCCATTTGGTGTTTTTCATTTTGTGGGGGCAAAAACACTCATGATAGGTGATTTAGACACTCGACTAAAATTACTTATTTTACATAAAATATACATTGTGATGTAAAATAAGTTGTATACAGTATGTATATTTTTTTCTAATTTTAACTTGTGTAACTAAAGGAAATTACACCTGCTTTGTAAAACTTAACAGAACCTCTGTAATGTTCTGCTGAGATGTTTTTGCTTTTTAACATTTGGTTCATTGTTTTCATCAGTAACTGATGTCATTTGTTTCAAAATGTGCAAAGACTTACAGTATACTTTTACATTTAAACTGACTTAGAAGCAGTAAATACTAAAGACGTTGGCAGTGACGTGGGTCAAATATAACATAAGATTTCATCACTTTTTCCTTGATATATGAGTTGTTGTGCGTTAATCACGTTAACGTGTTAATCCGTTAAAAATTTGAATCTAATTAACCATGCAAATGGCTTAATCCGGGTTAATGCGTTAATTTTGACAGCCCTAAAAAAACTAACAAAACACTAAACAAAATGAATAAAAATCAGTGATGACTGACCAAAAAAAGGCCCTACAATCCATTTGGATTGTGACCCAAAGTTTGGTAAAGTCAGATTTAGCCTTTACAAACGTATTATTTTATTTGGATTGTTTGAAACATGTGCCTATTTAGTAGATATGCATTTGTTCGTTTAACTATGTGTTTATATTCAATTTCAAAACCGTCGCATCATGCTTCTTTGTATTCTTCCCAGCACTCACTCATCACAAAGAAGACGTAAACGGCAGCCTCAAACACCCCTATATTTCTCTAATGTTTAATGAGTTAAGATCTTGTTCCTCACTGTTTCCAAGATCTGTACAAATTGTAGTTTATAGAGTTGTTTAATCAGATGAGATTTAATGGAAAGAGCATCTAACTCTAAAATCAAGCTGCTCTGACTTCTTGCATGTGCCCCAGAGCGTTGACCACCACGGAACCGCTGCTGTTTACGCCATCGTTAGACACAACTGCAGGCACGATCGCACGCCTGGTTAAGCACATCTTTCTAATAGCCTGTCGTGTTATTTGACAATACAGGTGATTTTGATCAAGTGAATAAGTGGAGCTGGTCGATAAACAACAACAGCGTAAAGGCGACAGCAGGCAGCATGCAGACTAACAATGAGCTATGCAAACATGAGAGCAAGCACACATGATGAAGCACTGGTCGGATGAGTCAAGGGCATCGGTTTCAGTTGAATATTAAGCCCTAAAAGAGGCAAACTATGTAAATGGTGAAAGTGAGGAAAGTATCAAAGTATTTTTATTCTATGCCGGCAGAATCAAGGCCTACGTAGAGCATACGGTGTTGTCTGCCTGTCCATCCATCTGTTAGTACTCTAAAAACAAATGAAGTTAAGGCCATTGAATCTGCATACAGGGTGAAGTTGGAACTGGCTATGTTTTTGGCATCAAAAGGTCAAAGGTTAAGGTTGCAAAGCCAAAAAGTTGTGATTCAACTAAAAAAAAAAAGAAAAAAGCAAGCTAGCTTCACCAAACAGGTTGACCTTGGGACTAGCATCTATTGTTAGGTCTTTGGAAACAAAAGGTCAGGGGTCATTGAGTTCTAACTTGAAAACAAATCAAACTCAGTTCACCAAAGTCAAAAAAATTAACAAAATAAAAAACAAACTTCCAACACGATAACAAAAGTATTCTATATTTGGGCCCAACCCTAGATGTTCATATTAACTCCTTGCCATAGCTTTGTGTGACAATGAAATGGTTGCTAATTCTTTGTGTCAATGTTTCAATATTTTTTTTTCCAGCTGAGACGATCAAAAAATGTGTGCTGTAGGAAACCTCTCCACGGTGGCATATTTGCCAAGCTGCTGGTCGATCGTGGAATTAACACTGATTGTTAGGACTTTAGAGACAAAAGGTCAAGGTGAGAGGGTCACAAATTTCCAACAACTCACCAAGAAAATGAAGCTAAATTCACCAAACTTTGGGACTAGCACTGATTCTGATGTCTCTGGAGACAAAAGGGCAAACATGAAACTTGCCTTGTCATAAAGTGGTTAAGTAGACATACAGATGGTATTTTTGATGTTTTTCAAAGCATTTAGTGAGTGGAGTAATTAATGTCTAAATGTCCAGGTGTAAATATGAGACAGGAGTAGTTCAGGGACATCAGGAGAATAGAGAATCCTTGACCCCCACATGAAAGACGTGAGTAAATCATTGTAGGATTATTGTTGTCTCTTTTTCTGTCATACCATTCTTGCCCAGCAGAAATTGAAGCCCTGAAGTACACTTAAACTTGTTGAATTTCCATGTCTCACAGCGTGATTTTTCAGCTGGTGTTGTGTCATTGAGGGGTTCTAATACAGGTCCTTCTCAAAAAATTAGCATATTGTGATAAAGTTCATTATTTTCTGTAATGTACTGATAAACATTA
>JAQQAE010017626.1:0-11413 GCA_029823295.1 Pseudamia nigra
TCATCCAAATATGGTCACATCCTGTTTTTGGCTCCAATATGTCGTCCAGGAAGTGACAACCTGATTGACCTCAAAACAACCCTTCAGAATCCAATGGATGATGTCACGGTCACTTTGTCCAGTTACATATACAGACTATGGTCTCATCAGATGCATCGTATATTTTCTGGATTCCCAGTAGAACTGGATATTTTGTTTGTTTAGTTAACAGTGGTTCATTAAAGCAGAGAAATGTGAAAAGACAAATGATGGTTTGTGGTGGTTTTCCCATGTCAAAGAAAAGAGTAAACTCTCTTCTTCCCCTTAAGATTTTTGACCAATGAGAGAACAGTTTGTTTGCACATGGCATTTGTTCATAACTTTGGACTGATACAGACTGACGCTTTGTGAACATAAACAACCCAAAGAACAAATGTGTCATTGTAGCCCCTGAATCAGAACAAAGCAAATGAGCCACAGGTGTCAATGCAGCCCAAAATCATATTCACTGGTCACGTTAGAAGGCGGCTGAAAACGGATGGCAGTAGCAACCCTCACATGACACTGATACAGGTCATGACTTTTCAGTGAGCTGTCTACCTTTGTCCCTTAACTGTCCTTAATGTTGGTTTCTGCTGGTCCTGGATTTTCGTACCAGGAGAAGTTCAACCGCTGTTTCTCAACTGACCCTGTGTGGGCCATGGATCCCCACTGGCAAACAAACAGTGACGCCTCTTAAGAACTGCACTGGTCATGCTTGGTTACTGGCTTTTGAAAACCAGCCTTTGCAGTCTGCACTAGATGCCTCTGTATAAAAAATGCAGCAGGCTTAATAGATATATTTTGCCTGCTGATAGTTGAATATGAAGACCTAATGGCCCCCAACCAAAGCCACAACTCCATCCTGTAACGGAACACTTATGGGTAATATTGTGTAGCAGCAGATTTCTACCTTCAGGTTTTAACAAGCAAATAACTGCTGCCTTAAAAATTAAAAAGGGGCTCAGGGATGTTTTTCCCGCAATTAAATAATCACATTGCTTCAGAGCTTCCCACCAAGAAACCTAAGATCTTTGTAATCGAGCTGCAAAATTCAGGTATTCACATGAAGAATTCTCACAGCGTGACGAGAGATTGGAATCCATTAACCCAGTCAGAGAAGAACGAAGTGGATGATTAGACAAATTCTGATTAAAGGCAGATTGTGGTTTCTGATCTGATACACATCGTACTGTTTTTCAGGGATGTGTGTGCATAAACAGCTTTTCTCAAACTTCATCTTAAGTGGTTGATCAGTTATGTTTCTTGTTAATTCATTAATTCATTTTGCTCATTTTTTGGAAGATTATTCCACATTTTGCTTATTCCACACTTACTTTTCTTCATTATTTTGCTCACTTCAGTGTTTTTCTCCATTTCAGGTTCATTGTCATGGTGTTGACTGCTTTGCCATTGACATTTTTTTTAAATCATCATCATTTTTTCCACCTCCTTGAATCATCACCTTATCGCGGTGGAGGGGTTTGTGGGCCGGAGTGATCCTAGGAGCTACGTTGTCCGGGTCAATTCACCACTGGTAGGATCTCCTAAGGAAAATAGGTCCTAGGCATAGTCTGTATATATAACTGGACAAAGTGACCTTGACTCGGTCCGACCCATAACAACATGTAATCAAACCCTAGCACGGCTAGGGTTATTTGCTGTAATATCTTAATAAGGGAGCAAAAAGTTAAAGATGGATGAGAGCATTTATTAGAGCGATCAAATAAAATGTTTGAGACATAATGACGAGTCTTTTCAGAAAGAATCCAATGTAACTAAACACTAGAGGACAGTCTGAACTCCACACTGTCCTCTAGTGGATGGATTGTGTACATCCATGCCCACGTACAGTACGTATTGGCGTATAAATACCAGTGACATTTGACAACACATGATACTTGAACCTTAAGAGTGATTCATTAGACCCTTATGACTATGTCTTCCTGTGGGCCCACCACCTGCAGGAAGGGTCATAAGGGTCCGGTGCTGTGTGGTTTGGGCGGCAGCCGAAGGCACAGGGCTGCATGGTCCGATTCCCAGTTGCCAAAACTAGCTCCAACTTAGAGGAGGCCCTGGGGCAGACCCTGGACACAATGGAGGGACTGTCTCTCAGCTGACCTGGGAACGCCTGAGGGAAGTCTGGACTTCCCTGCGTAGGCTGCTGCCCCCGCAACCCTGATCCTGGATCAGCGGAAGATGATGGATGGATGGAATTTTTTTACATTGTCTTCATTGTTCTCATGTTTTATTCATTTCTGTATGATTACTTTGTTCATTATCATGCTTATTTTGTCAGTTTTTGACCAGATATGTTCATTATTTGTTCAGTTTTGTTCATTTTCATTTTATTTGTTCTCTTTACTATTGTGATGATTTTTATTAATTTCCTTTACTTCTTTGTTCAGTTATTGGTCATTTTGTTGAACATGTGGATCAGTTTTTTGAAAATGTGTTCATATTTTGCAGCCTTTTTCCATCTGTTTTTCCTTCATTACGTTGCTCATTTGATTTTATTGTCATTACTTTGGTCATAGTGCTGATTAGTTCATGCTTTATGTCATTTCTGTCATTATCTGGCCTATTTCATTAACTTGTGTGTATTTTCTTGATAATTTTGTTGATTTTCACTCATGTTTTTTTCCCCCTTTTTGTTTCATTTCTTGATTTTTATTTTTTTTGATAGTTTTTAATTCCTTGTTTATTTTGTGATTTTTCCAGAATATTTTTAAATTCTTTTCTTCATGATGATTGTTGCTCATTGTGTCTGTCCTGGTCATTTAAAGCACATGTCCTCATGTTTTACATATATACACATAAATAGACTGAAAAAAATATGTCCGTCCTCTGTCTTACAGAGCTTATGTTTAATAAATGTCGACACATAAAATGCCATGTCCTGTTTAATGTTGAACCACTGCGATTCTGATGTGGCCTCATGCCATGTGCTCCTCGCATGGGCACAATCAGAGCTGTGGTCTCACCACTGACTCAAGGACACTCTCGAGAAGTTTTCATGTTTTCTTTGAAAGAACGTGAAAAGGAATGAGGTCTGCACTGGGAACATTTCATGGGGACAAAACAAACCTTTAGCCATTTGCAGTTGATGTCATCCTTGTGCTGCCTCGGAACATTTTCTCTTACACTTCTGACCCTGAATGTCCACATCAGCGAGAGCTACAACCTCTAGATTTTTTTTCTTTCAATAGATTTCGTCCGATGTGTATTTGCAGTCGATCTCTCATTCGCCTGCCCCTCTGTGGACATATCCAGCTGTACCATGGTTGTAGTGAAGGCCTTTGTACTGTGCACCAAACACAAACTTTCCATGTGCACTTGTTTTTAACCTGGGGCACTTCGGTGGCTCACTTGGTAGTATGCACCTGCCTGTCTCTCTACACTGTCTCCATCAATAAATGCAAAAAACGCCCTAAAAACATGCAGTAGAGCCCTGGGTTACGAGCGCATCAGCATGTCGACCGACTCATGAGCAAAAACTCGGGTTGCGAATAAAATAGTTCCCAAGGGCAAGAGGAGAGCGAGTTACTCACCGACCGACTGGAAACGTAGATGTGAAGTTGTATTGTGCTTCATATTTGTGCCTTTTTTCACCTGAAATAGTGCTTGGTTTTGTGTTTTTTCATGGGGCCTAAGTAGGATGTAGTGGTGAGAAGAAAACCCGTCATATGATGTGGATGCAGGTGAAACAGGAGATGAGGAGGATGAGGAGGATGAGGAGGAGGTGACAACAACAGCAGAGATGAAGGAGATGTTGTGTCACTATGAGCCGTTCATAGAAAAAAAAAACACCCCGAGAAAGTTCACACTGGTCGTGTATTAAACCAAGTGAATGACATTTGCGTCGTCCATTTTGGTAACATTTTAAGGAGAAACAGAGACAAAACTTCTTTGAATTCATTATTTTAATAAAGATCATTGTCTAATGAAAGTGATAATGATGATGAAATTGTAAATGAAATAGGCCAAAACCAGTGACTAAAAATCAGAAAAGGAAAAAAAATATATAAAACAGAAAATGTAAAAAAAAAAAAAAATCAAATAATAGAAAAATAAAAAAAATAGTGTTAAGTTAGTGTTAAGTTCTTTCTTAGATTAATTTTGCTCTTTACGTTTAGGACGTGTACGTCAAGTCTCTGCTTCCCTCCCTCCTCCTCCTTCACCTGCAGCCGTCTGTCTCCATGGTAATGTGTCATGATAAATAATTTTAAAACTAATTGCATGCATTACATTTCAGATAATTAACATAACTTCCTTTTTAAATAACAATAACAAATAGGGCTGTCAAACGATTAAAATTTTTAATTTGATTAATCACAGGGTCACTATGGATTAATTTTAATTAATCACAATTAATACCCATTTGTTTTTAATCTATATTGATCACAGGGTCACTGGATTAATTTGATTAATCATGATTAATACCCATTTGTTGTTTTTAATTTTGTGGGAGTAAAAACATTCATGACATAAGGTGATACAGACACTGGACTAAAATGACTTATTTTCCATTAAAATGTGTATTTTTGTTGTAATTTAAACTTGTGTAACTAAAGTAAATTCCAGCTGCTTTGTAGAACTTAACAGAACCTCTGGAATGTTCTGATCCACATGTTTTTGATTCATTGTTTTCATCAGTAACTAGTGTCATTTGTGTCAAAATGTGTAAAGACTTATACTTTTACATGTAAATTGACTTTGAAGCAGTAAATACTAAATAAGTTGTCAGTGACGTGGGTGAAATGGACCCGAAGATTTCAATACTTACTGGGTTTGGTTTGTGTTTTGGTCCTTGAATCATCGTTGACATGTATTATACCACTGGGGTGAGACTGTTCCATACAAACCAGCCCAGGTTTTTCTGTTTTGTATTCATAAAGAACAACCGATTGCCAGTCAATTAGGTGTAACAAAGACAGCAGGGTGTTGCTTCTGGTTGTTTCTGCGCTTGGGGCACAGGTGCATCCTGCTGTTGACTGCTGGTAGGAGCAGTCTTTAGGAAGGAGACAACAGCAACTCGAAAATAGGCCGTTACTTTCTGTGGCGGATGAGGACCTCTGTAATCTGCCACCTTTCACATCAAGGAAGCGGCGGCACGCTGCAGCGATTCAGGCAAACCCAAAACAACAAAAGACTGCAAAACGCTGTATTCATTAAAAAAGAAAAAAAAACCTCACCGTGCATTCAGCATCATGATTTTTTTTTTTTATCTGTAAGGCTTTAGTTTGGTCAGGTGGGTGGACAGTAACACCGCTGCAGGGGCAACCATTTTGACAAGAGGATTACCCATGAACTGCGGCCAACTTTTAAGCCTCTTTCCTCTTCCTATCTATGTTGTGTCCTAAAAAGATAATCACTTAATTAAATATTGATGGTACAAACTAGAAGCTGGCAATCAGACTTCTGGAAGGGCAGAATGATTAGATACTGAGTGTTTTGAAAGGAGATAGAGATGTGTGAAAGTGAGCAGAGGGAGACAGAACAAATACTGTGTATTTGGGGTAGAGATTTTGTTTCAGATATTTTTTTTCTTTCATTTTGGTCCAAAAACACATATATAAAATGGTAATGATATGATATGAATGATAATAGTACAAACAACAAAGACTACAATATATATTTTTTACCTGTTTTTCCGAGGGCCTCTTTGTGTTGCTCAACACATGCTCAGATTTTGTTGCTAGGCAAGGATGATGTGAAAGTAAATTTGCCCCCTTCAGAAGCAGGCAAGAATAGATCCAGTAGGTCCATTATGAAATGAAGGTGAATGATGTAGCAGTAATTGTAACAAAGCACCCTGACCTACAAAACAGCAGACCTGACAAAACCTGGAAACCTTACAAATCCCCTGACGTTGGAAAGTTGCTGGATCTCAAGTCCAGTGTGTGTCAACATGGAGGCCGATGGGTTGGTCATGTTCCTTGGATGCAGTGTGTGGAGAGGTTGGCAGTGTCCTGGTTCAAAATATAGGTAGTGGAAGTACGGTGTTGCCCCAGGTTACGAACATCGGTATATGAATTTTTCGGATTACGAGGAAGACATTGTGCAAATTTTGAGCAAAAAATTCAGGTTGTGAGTAAAATAGTTCCCGAGAGCTAGAGGAGAGCGCGCTACTCACCGACCGACTGGAAATGTAGACATGAAACTCACGTTGTATTGTGTTTCATATTTTTGCCTTTTTTCACCTGAAATAGTGCTTGGTTTTGTGTTTTTTCATCCTGGGGCCTAAGTAGGATGTAGTGGTGAGAAGAAAACCCATCATATGTGGATGCAGGTGAAACAGGAGATGAGAGGAGCAGTGGAGACGAGGATGATGGGGAGGATGAGGATGATGAGGAGGAGGTGATGACAACAGCAAAGATGAAGAAGATGTTGTGTCACTATGAACTGTTCATAGAAAAAAAAACACCCTGAGAAAGTGCCACTGGTCGTGTATTAGACCAAGTCAATGACATGTGCGTCGTCCATTTTGGTAACATTTTAAGGAGTAACAGACACAAAACCTCTTTGGATTCACTATTTTAACAGAAGATCACTGTCTACTGAAAGTGATGATGCTGATGATGATGAAAGTGTGATGAAACAGGCCAGAACCAGTGAATAAAATCAGAAAAGGAAAAAAAAAGAATTGTATTGGAGTTTTCTTGTGTCCTGCAACAGATTAATTGGTTTCTTATGTATCTTATTGAAAACTGGTCCCGGGTCATGAGTTTTCTGCTTCACGAGCTTGATCCCGGATCGGATTAAACTCATATCCGGGGAAACACTGTACTTCTCAAAAGATCTATCACTTATACATGATGTATTTCTATCAAGTGGGACCATTTCCACGACATCATGTTGAGTCACATAGCACAGAACCAAATCCAACGCAGGCAACTGGGACTAGTCATCTCACCACTGTGAAGCTGTTTAACTAGAACTACAAATGCAAAATGGTGACTTTGGTCGACTCATGTCATGTCTGAGACGCCTCATGATGCACTGGCATGAAGTTTAGCATGTTGGATTTTCCATCTCATGTCCACATGTGGCGGTAGTACTGACTGACTGACTTATACAAACACAGTGGGATTGTTACTGCGACATCATGTTGAGTGACAGTGGACAGGACCGACCCCAGTGCAGACAACCCATGCTGGGCCTAGTCTGAGTTCATCACTGTGGAACTATTTGACTGTAACTACGAGTGCAAAATGGCAAACTTTGTGTGAGATGCCCTGGAAAGACGTTTTGCATGTTGAATTTTGCACATCCTGTTCAGATGTGGCTGTGGCACTGACTCGTCCATCACAGCTATAAACACGGAAAAGAGTAGTTTGTTGGGAAGGATTAACAGGCTGTACTCGATTTCATTTGATTTCACAGCGACTCCACAGTTCTTTTTAAAAACTTTCCCCCGCACAAATCCAACACCGTGATCGTGTATAAGCATCAGTGTGAGACCTTTGCCAGTAATGAATACAGCAGCAGTAACTGAGAGTTCAAAGTGTGCCGATATTTCTGAAAGTTATAAGAAATTTACACAGCTGCTGCACTTTAGACATCCACCATGTCCATTCTGACTTGAACTCGATGACACAGGGCCATTGCATTAACTCAAGAACATTGTTTCAAAGCAGAAAGTGGGGGAAAAAAAATCTTTTACATAAAGTTTGTCAGAGGTTCTGCTGTGCTCAGAGTCAGTCGCTGGTGTTGCAGAGGAGAATCTCAACTGGCCATAAAGACATTTGTAGAAAAAATAAAATATGACCTGTGAGAGTCGTTATTTTAGAAGTGGAGCTAGCCCCCAGCGAAACCGAGTTTAACCACACGAAGATGAGCAAAATTCCTAAAGCTTTAAAAAGGAAAACGAAAATCAGAAAAAGTTTGAAGTTCAGATTTGGATTTGGAGTGAACGTGAGATCAACAGGTATCAACAGACTGGTTATGAGTCCAAACAAAAAAAAAAAAAAAACACCACTGGCAGGCTTATTGAGTGCTCTTAAAACCAAATGATTAATTCACAACTGTGTAGATATGAGTTCTGCTTTGTATCATATCCGATCATACATTTTTCATACAGCAGCAATACCACGATGGGACGATTGCCTTTCCCCCGTGGACACGCCGGAGCCCTTTGGTCCATTAAAGTGTGTATTTTGTGTGCATCAGTGTGTGTGTGTGTGTGCTGGAAAAGGGATATTTGCTCTTAGAAAGGAAATCCAAGATGAAGAGCGACAGAGAGAAACAGAAAGAAAAGCTCACGGTGCAGAAGAAGGAAAAAGTCAGACAGGAAAAGATGACTTACAGCACACATACACCGTACAAACACACAGAGTGAGTCCATTTCCATCTGCTGGTGTTTACTTTAGAAAGGCAGAGCGTCTGCTGCTCCGAGTGCAGAGGCAGAGAGAGAGAGAGAGAGAGAGGAATAAACAATGGATGGAGAGCGATAAGAGTAAGATGAAGCAACAGACTGATTCCTCTGGTAGAAATCTTCAGATCACACGCCTGGTTAGATTTCATCGCCCCCACAGGTATTAGTCAGTGGGAGTGTTTCTGTGTGTGTCTCCTTATCTGTGTGTGCGTGTATTCAAGTGATTTCAATTCAAGACAGTGACAGCTCCGGGATAGAGGCACGCCTCGTAAATGAAATGTTCACGTGTTCGTCATATGTCAACGCGACTGTTAATGTAATCTGTAGCATTGCCACATGGAAACAGAATCGCAGATTCACAGGCTCTGCACCAACAGCTGGTTTGTGCAGCTGTTGGTGCACGATCACTTTGGTACACGATCACTTTGTCCAGTTATATAAACAGATAATGGTTTGGACACACCTTCAGGGATTTGTCATTATTTGTACGCCCTTACTACTACTACTGTAGACATCCAATCTGGAATTAAGTAGCAAACAAAAAAGTGTTAAATAACTCATGCAGCATGTAGCCCAAAGTAAGACACATTTAGCTTTGATGACAACTTCACACACTCAAAGCATTTTCTTATTAGATTCATGAGGTTCTCACCTGGAATGGGCTTTCAGCTCACAGGTGTGTGTTTTCCAGAGTTAATTTTTGCCATTTTGTGCCTTCTTTATTGCTTTAGACCATCAGTGGTGGATACAGACATAATGGTCCAAACCCATATTATGGAAACAGAGAAAAGACAATCCATCATTACTTTAACAAACCAGAGGTCAGTGTCCATCCGTCCACCAGAGCTGTTTATTCACCCAGCAGCTTCTTTGTCATATGCAGGAACTCCTTAAATGTGTTGAAACAGGGAATAGATGTGACCTCATTGAAAAATGCTTATTGGTGACAAAAAGTGTGATAACTTTCAACAATGGTGGAATCAGTTGGGTTTAGTCTGTGTATGGATGTGAGGTTTCAGCCTAGAGATAATCTTGGATTATGATTGGCACGATGTAAATACAAATGAATTGAAGTGGATTTCCAGTCTGTATCAGCCATACACCAAAATAAGTAACATCATCCATGGTCGACCCTGAAAACCTATAGCATTTGGCATAGTGAGTTTATCTTCAATAGATCATGACTTCTGAAGAAAAATATAATTTTCTGTATTGATCAATCTGGATAGTATATAGACCAGGATATAACTTTTGATCTTTTACAGATACACAAAGCTGACTGAAACATTCTGAATCTACAGCTACATATTGGTGGTAGTCACATGTTTCTGCATCTCTCCATTACTGTAATGTAGTAAATAGAAATACTATCACCCTCCAAATATGTATTTTCATCTCACTGATCCAGATTGTTACAGTTTAACTCCTGGTGAGCCAAGGCCTGAGCCTGTTCTCTAAGCTACCAACACATCCCCCCTGAACTTAATCCTGTCCAGACCCTGGTGTGTGTTCAGGACTTGAGTTATGTTCTAGGATGACTTTTGCCCATAGACTGTATAATCACATGTATCTATGGGAAAAAGCTTCTTGGAGCCAGACGATCGGTTCCCCAGTGGCCAAACGGTGGAATTACTTCTGCATTGGCCTCACTGAACAGCCCCAGTCGTCGTGCCTTGGTTTTGCCCCGTCCTGATGCGGAGGGTGAAGGTGTGTTTTTGCAACACTCACCGCCACACATCTGGTTCTGGATCCGGCAGCACAGCCACAGTGTCCATGTCTCCGGTGGTCCGTCTTTCCTTCCGATGACTCGGTCACCCCTGCGCTAGGGTCGCTGGGTGTGGAAGTTCACAGTTTTTTAAGGTGAGTATATACAAATAGTGTCTGCATGCTATTTAAAAGTTCGATCACTGGCCTGTACATAAACAGCTCAGTGCTTTCAGCTCTGTTGGCCTGTGTTGAGCTTCCGGCGAGTCAAAATTCTCTGCATGTGTCTGAATTCTCGTCTTCCACGCAGTCTGTCCACAGCTGCTTCAATCACCTCGTTACACACAGCTGCGCCTCATCACGCTGATGAGAGTGTCCACCTGACTTTCACACTAGATTTAGAAACTTTTCAGACCCAGGTAAGCACTTTTTTTTTCCAAATATGTGCTTAAAGACAGAAATTAGCTTTCAGTTGAAGCGTTGCTAGCATTGATCCATGAGTGTGAGCACGGGGACGTATTAGTGTATGATGTGATAACATGTCTGTCATACTATACCAGATGAAAATACCCTGGAAAAGTCCTGGAAAATAATTTCAGATTCATCTGTCGCCCATTGGCCAAATTTATCAAAATCCTTCTAGTAAAGTGTTACCCCGGGTTACAAGTGCTTCAACACACAAATTTTTTGGGTTATGAGGGAGACTTCGGGCAAAATTTTGTACTGGCTTACAAGCAAAAACTCAGGTTGCGAGTAATTATTATTATTTTTTTGCATTTTTTCACCTGAAATAGTGCTTGGTTTTGTGTTTTTCCATCATGGGGCCTAAGTAGGATGCTAGTGGTGAGAAGAAAACCCATCATATAACCTGGATGCAGGTGAAAGGACACGGGTGGATCTGTCTGCAGTTAAAGGGATTTGCCCGGTGTATCTTCAAATATTATATTTCACCAAAGAATGACAACTTTTCCCAAACCCCAAAAATAACATGAAATCAACACAGATACTCTGTCAAAATTATATATTTGCAATATGAATTCAAAACAAAACCACAAACTCCACTCAACTTAAGACGAGCGACGCAGCCACTAACACTTAACCCAGACATGCAGGACAAATCCCCGACCACGTGATCCCTGTTTAGCGTCCGGTCGCGACTCCACATTCACCTTCCAGCTCAGTCCGGATACATCCCTTGGAAGAATAAAGCAAAAAAAGGGAATCATATCCTTTCTGTTGCAGTCTGAGTCTGCTCCCCCCCCGGGGCCCCTGCCCCACCATGACCCACGTTACCTCCTTTTATACACTCCTGAT